>CM021103.1:73831346-73889566 GCA_007115665.2 Sequoiadendron giganteum | reverse complement strand
TAGGGGTAAGTTAGATAGAGAGATGTAGAGAGTGAAGTTTTGTGGAAGGAATAGAGAGGTGGGAGGGATAGGTCAAGATGGATATTTGAGAGAGAGAGAGAGAGTTCAGATAAATAGGAGAGAGAGAGGTAGGTAGAGAGGGTGAGGAGAGATAGAAAGAGGAGGGAGGGAGGGAGAAATTGGAGAGAGGGAGAGAGATAAAGAGGGGGGAAGGAGAGATGGACAGAGAGGTAGGGATGGAGAGAGGGAAAGGTAAGAGAGAGAGAAATAGAGAGAGGTAGGTACAAAGAGGGAGGGGGAGATAGAGAGAAGTAGAGAGAGAAGGAGAGATGCAAGAAGAGGTAGGGATAGAGGGAGAGATATGGATGTAGAGAGAAAGGTGTGAGAGAGATTAATAGAGAGACATAGCTAGAGAGAGGGAGGGGGGATAGAGAGAATTAGAGAGGGACAAAGAGATGAATGGAGAGGTAGGGATAGAGGGATAGATACAGATGGAGAGAGAAAGGTGAGAGGGGGAGTAATAGAAAGAGGTAGGTAGAAAGAGGGAGGGGTGATAGAAAGAAACAAAGAGGGAAGGAGAGGTAGGGAGGGAGGGAGAGGGAGGTGAGATAGAGAGAGAGGAGGGAGGATATGTAGGTAGAGAGAGGGAAGAGAGGAGAGAGAGAGGTAAGAAGGAAGGTAGAGATATTGGAGATGCAAATGAGGGAGGAGAGAACAGATATGGGCAGGTTAGATAGAGAGCAGAGAGTGAAGGCTGGTGTGCCAAGAGAGATGAGGAGATGGATAGCTGAGATATATATATATAGAGGTAAGGAGAAATCTGAGAGATTGGAGAGAGGGAGGAGAGAGAAAGAGGCATATAGGACACACATTGATAGCCAGGCCAGTGTATGAAGGTGTAAGTGGCATGAAGAGAGAGGAGATAGACAAACCAGAGACATATATGAGACAGAGACAGCTTGTTCATGAGAGGAGATAGAGAAAACTAGAGGAAATAGAGTGGAGGAGTGATGATATATATATTCTATAATGGAATGATATATATATATATATGAGGAGGAGAGGTAGGGATAGAGAGAGGTGAGATAGAGAGTAGAGATAGATATATAGAGATAGAAGGATAGGGAGGGGAGATAGAGAGATGTAGAGAGTGGAGGGAGGGAGATAGATATTACAAAGGGAAGGAGAGGGAGGGGAGATAGAGAGATGTAGAGAGCGGAGGGAGATAGATATTACAAAGGGAAGGATAGAGAGGGAGGGAGAGAGAGAGAGTTAGACAAAGGGATGGAGATAGTGAGAGATAAAGGTATAGAGCAATATAAGAGATGAAATTGAGTTAGAGAGAGAAATGTGATACAACTTTTTGACTACTAAAATTTGACCTCCTGATTACTGAAATTTGATATGTTGATTAATAAAATTTGACTAAGTCTAAAAATTATAAGATCTTCCAAAAAATAAAATTTGCATTATAACTCTAGGAGATCCAAAACCACTCTCAATGTATAATTTGATATGTTGATTATTGAAATTTGATTAAGTCTAAAAATTATAAGATCTTCCAAAAACTGAAATTTGCATTATAACTCTAGGAGATCCAAAACCAATCTCAATGTATATAACATAAAGTATGAGAAAGTAAATGTACATATGTAAATGCCAACTTATACTTAAATGTTTATTTCATGTATATAGTTTCTCTAGTAGAGAGAGAGAAATATTTTCTTTAGGAAGTACTGACCCAAACGGTTGGATTTTTCATTGGGCTTCCAACCCAAAGGGTTGGATGACCATTTGATGTCATGCACATGATTTTCTCAAGAGGTTACCAAATTTACACATATTTTTTAGCCGTGCTAATCGTCTTGTTTGCATGTCTTTCAATGCAAGTCTAAATATATATATATATATTTTACATTTTGATCATGTTAAGGTTTTCAACATGTACTAGTTTTAGGATAGGTTTTTACTCATTCATCGAATCATGAAACAAATTAGTTTTCAAAAAATTTAGGGGGAAGTGTTAGAAATTGAATTGCATCAAATGGTTGTCATTAATGTCAACACAATACTGAATGTATGAGATGGTTATTGGAAAATATTCCCTATCGAAGATGATCGTTATATGTGGTTTGGTGTGTTGGTGTTTATGTTTGGTTTCTACCATGAGACACGATATGATTTCGATATTCAAATATCTTGGCTCACTTAGCATATGCAATATATTTTGTGGACTAGCTATCTCTTATGGATGTTTTTCTAACATAAGAAATGCATTAACCTTATATGATTCCGACCTAATTGATGATTAAGATATGCTTGCATATATATAAGATGTTTTGAGGAATTAGAAAGAGAGGAGAAGTAGATATGAAATGTGGAGTAAGTGTGAATACAAAAAGGGATTAAAGAGGTGTATGAAGATCTGACCCTAAATGCTTTATCAGTTGTAGATCAGTGCAGTTTTGTTGAGCGAATACTGTGTGAGATAATATTTCATAATTTGAGCTTCATTGGAACTCAACCCTACACATTGAAGGTGTATCCTATCTGTTCAATCTTCTAGCAGTGAGCCACTATCCTTGTAGCTTGGCAATTAGCCATCTTTTATATCTCTGGGTTGTAACCCTATGGACAGTGAGTCCTTAACTTAAGCAATGAGCCTTTTGTAATTAGTTTTGATATTCTCTATATTGTGAGTTAATCCTCACCGTGGTTTTTCCCTCATTAGGTTTTAAACATAAATCTGACCTGTTATTGTGTTTATGTGCTAGATTTGAGTTTCTGCATTGCCATTTGATGATTAATCATTTAATTAGTTTTAAGTATTAGTTCTGGTGATTGAATTAAAGGTTAAAATTTGTGACAACAGATTCACCCCCCTCTTCGTTGTCCTATTCAGCAATTGGTATCAAAGCTTGGTCCTTTGGAATAAGTTTAAAAACTTGAAGGAGATCTCGGTAGGTTGAACTAAATGGTGAAGGGATTTAACTTGGATGAAGAATTGAGAACAGAGACTTCAAAATCTGAAAATGAAGTTTTGGAAGAAAATGTTAAGCAAGTAGGTGAATGTATTCAGAAGCTAAGGAATCAGATCTTGAAGTTCAAATTGAAACATAAATAAGTTAACCAGGAACTAAAGGAAGCAAAGAAGACCATTGAGATTCTAGGAATGGAACTTGAAGAAAGAAAAAGGATGGAAGGAAATTTGAAATTGGAAATTGAACAAGGAAAAATAGAGGAAGGATGCTTTATCGAGAAATCAAGACAAAATTCAAAATTTCTATCTGATTTCTCGAGGGGACAGGAATTGAACTTTATCCTTCTGTTGGGGCATCTAAGAAATCAAAAAAGATTATTTTTTCAATTTGGGCAGCAATTTTTAATCCGAGGAGTTCTATTCTTTGAATTGAAGCAACAGGTACCTCGCTTCAAAGAGGGGAAAGTGTAGACACTGAAAAATATCCTAATTGATATCATACATTTAAATCAGATTTACTAACATCATTTCCTCTGAAATCCATCCTCTTTTTTCTTAATTGATTCAATTATCCTAGCTATTTAATTAATTATGTCATTTTCATCTATTAATCTAATTAACTCAAACAGGTTAATTCACCCACTTTCATGCTAACATTTCATCTAATTAAATTAAATAAATCAACATATTTAATTTAATTCTCTAAGTCTTCTAATTTATTTAAATTACCCTAAGTTATTTAATTAAATGTCATCTCACCCTCTTCCCATTCATTAAATCATTTAATTTAATGAAAAACACTTTATTCCTCCAAATCCCCTAGTTGCATAAATTAAATCTTATTTAATTAGCAATTAAACTAAATTTCTTCTAATCAAAGGGAATATTCCTTATCCCCTTTTTGCACAATTAATTTTTTTTTTAAAATTTGCAAAAGGCCTTTTTCCTCACCCATGGGAATATTCCAAAATAATATTCTTATTCCTCCATCATTTGAAAAAGGATATTTTCACTTGGCTTCAAATGCAATTTACCTTGTAACTTCAGTTACAAGTTATCTTTAACCTTTTGAATGAGTCATCTTTGACCTGTGTGTGCAAGTCAAAAGTGTGTTCATTTGAAGCAGATGTGAACCCTTGATCCTTTCATTGATCAATGTGATCTTGCATTCTCATCCGTTGATGAAAATCCTAAATCCTTGATCCATGTCTCCTCTTTTCCTCGATCTTGAACCATTGATTAAAGATTTTTGATCTCAACCGTCCATTTCTTATTTGCTCTTCTATAAATAGATCACTATTTGGAGACAAATAGATCCATCTTTTTCAGAGAAAAAATGTGCTGTTGAATCTCCTCCATCTTTCAATTGAAAACTTATGTTGTTGAATTAAATTGCATCCACACTCATATTTTACTCATTTTCAACTAGTTTTAGTTCATTTTAGCTGCATAAATAGCTTAAGAGCATCCATTAATGGCTTCCATGCATCCATCTTAGCTTAGTTATGAATTATGTTTTTTACCTTTTAGCATAGAAATAGCTTTGCAATAGCATAATTAGATCATTTTTAGCATAATATCATGTTTAATTAGCTTGCATAATGTCCATTTTAGCATAAATCATGTTTTAATCCATTTTATCACAATGGTTTCATAGGTTCTCTTCCATAGAATTGACTGAAATAGGCTCACTAATCATGGGATTGGGAAAGGGACATCATTTCACATCAACACGACACCAATTCCAAAATAGGATAAGTTTTAAATGGGATATATTAGGAATTTAACTATTTTTGTGTAGTTTGTAGCTTTAATTTTGAATTAAATGCTTAACTTAGATTTCCATTTCGAATGATCTTGTTTGTAGATGTAGGTATGTTTGGCTCAATTATACTTCGATTCATCATGAGTCAAGTGTAATTGGTCCAACCTGACAATCCTCGTCTCACATTCTACCGCTAGAAGGAGGGCAAACCGTTAACAATTTTTTAGCTCAAATTATGTTCTTTTGCTATTTTTTAGGTTTTAGTGATGCCAAGATTAAAAAAATTGATGCCCTTTGTAGAGCATCGCCATATAGTGACACCCACTAGATTTGAAAGATCGATGCCAATTTAATGCATTGAGGTCGATTTAATTCTGGTGACCCCAAATTAATTTGGAGGTATCGAAGAATTTAAATAGCGATGCCCAACTTCACTAGAACGATACTTTCAAATTTTAAATAGCGACACTAACATTAGCAACGACGCCAGGCCAAATATCAATGATATCATGCTCACTGTTTCTACTGTAGAGCGATGCCCCTTTTCACTACAACGATGCCCATACTTCAAATTGCCTCACTATCATGTTCAATGATGCCCAACTCTGGTAAGAAACTTTTCATTTGTTTTCCAAACACGTTATTTAATTTCTTTGATTTATTTGATTACCAATGTGCATCTGAATATTTTCTGGTTTTTAGACTAACAAGGTTTTCCAAGTTGAATGACATGGAGCTAAAATGAAGAAAGCCTCTTCTATCTTAAATTCTATAATTGTAAAAGCGTTTAAATGCTTTGGGGCAATTATAACCCAATTTTCATGCTTTCTATCTTATGTTTAGGAACTCTCTAAATTTTAATTTGGTCTTAAAATGAAGCTCAAATGGGACTAAAATTGAACCTTCACATTATGATTTTACTTTGGGCTTAAAATTGACCAACCAACTTCATACTTGGTTTTGGTGCTATAAAAATAACTCATCATTGCTTTGAGGATTAAAATTAACTTGTGTTTGATTTGCCTTGTAAAATTCTTTGCAAATTGTGTCATTTAAATGTGTATGCACTTCTCTCATGCTTCATGGCAATCTAGAGAATCAAAAGCATTTTGGTGACATTGGTTGTCTAAAAGCTTACTTACACATTTTGATTTGGAGTGAAAATTGAATAATCATGCGAGTGTGAAGGAAAGGCATTGTGTGTGCTCCCCCCTAAATTCTTTATGCAACTTAGGTGGTCAAAATACAAATGAAATTCTTTGCTAAAGTCTATCTTTAGAGGAATTTCCTTGGAAAAATTAATCACCCCAAGGGAACGACCCAAGCGGTAACAAGCTAAAGCCAAGATCTTCCAAACCGTGAAATAAATGTGTGGTTACAATGAAAATTATGATCAATGGGAAGTGGTACATGATAGCTCTCCCCCAACATCTTTATGATGCGTAAAGCCCTTGTTCTAAGGGTTGGGAGACCTCTCACAAGGAGTTTATCATTTCATGGCATAAACTAGATGCCCTTATTATGAACCTTTGTTTAGAAAACCAAAAAATCCATAATACTTGTTGGTGCAAGAACAGTCATTCTGAAGCCATCCCATGTTCTTACTATTCAATTGTAGAAACAGAAAAATCCTCTTGATCTTTAGATTTTGAGGATTTTGAGATTTGGTGGTCCCGAGAAGTGTGTGTTGTGGAGGGGAGCCAATGTCACCAAATCTCTAACTGTTTGCATTGTTTAGTGTTTGGATAAATCCAAGTGGGAAGTCAAAAAAGTATAGCCATTTCAAACCTAGGATTGTAGGTGATTATGAGTCAGTTTGATACACTGCTTGGTTCCAAAACGTTCCAAAAGAAAAGATTAACCATCTTGAAAATTTCAAACACTTTGGTTTAAATATGGGTGCCTCTTGATTTAGCTTTTATATTATTGCTTGTCCTAAGGGTTCCTACCCTTAGAAACTTCTAAATATCTTGATTCAATCATAATCCATATTTCCCAAAGAAAACATAGGCAATTGTGGCTCTAATATCATGATTTTCATGAAATGAACATTGTGAAAGTTATGATATTTTTGACATAAACATTTCGTTTGGAAACTTAATCAAGAAGATTTTTTGTAAAACCAATTCACTTAAGCAAGATAAAATTGACAAAAATTGAACCCTACATGACCATTTGGAGACCGAACACTCCCGTTTTACAACCCGACCTTATAGGTGCTATCATTCAACCAAAATTTGAATATACTGAGGGAGAAAAGATAGATATTATTAGTATTTTGAGAAGCTTCACTTTTGAAACCAAGGAAACTTCCAATTAGTGGAGAATTGCTACAACTATCTTGGAGAAAGAAGAATGAAGAGAAAATATTTTGGCTAGGAGGCCCATATTACCACCTCCCGTGTGAAAATTATTATCTTATTCTTCTTTAATGATCTCACACAAAATAAAAATCCCCAAAACAAGGTCTACTGGTCATCATTACAAACTTAGGCACCTTAGTTCAAGAGCAATCAAAAACCCTACTACAACACTATACCTAAACATAAAAAATTATTGGTGAGATTTTATGAATGTGCACTTAGAAGAAATCCAAACATGTATACATTCTTTATGGGTTAGAATCCATATCTCTTTCAAGACAATCAACCTATCTAAATGATCCATTATACAATCAAGGTTTGTGAAGTAAAACTCGCATCCCGTCATCACAGACATAGATATCGTACCTCAAAGTTTGGTAAGAAGTGGGCTATAATTCTTTACCACAATTGTTACCATTTGTTAAGAAACTAATATGCTCAAGCTAGGAGGGGGAGAATACGTTTAAACATTCCCATTTATCCTCTCATCTAAGTCAACATTGGGTCTTTAGGATTTGAACATTTTAAGAGGTCTAGAATCATTATTACTACCATGATCTTGGAAAACATAGGCTCATTCTAAGTCAACATTGGGTCAAAAATTTCATCCACCCCTTCATCAAAATTCCATGCTTCATCTCACCTATCTTTGCAAAATTTTTGAATATACCAACATCTTTTGACTTAAGCATCAATCAAACCAACCTCTAACTTTTCAAATGATGTATGTGAAATGTATCCTTTTCCATGCACCTAGTGAAGTTAGTTATCATCCTTGAACTAGTTTATCTTGAAGGTCATGATTCTACCCTAAATATTCTCAAGTTCATCAACATATTAACATCAAAACATCAAACTCAAAGTCAAAAGTGTCATCCTAAAATGATTTCAAAGATCATTTTCCATATCAACCATATTTTCATCCCCCATTATCATCATTGGTCCAAAAATACTTAGAGAGTCCCTCTTACCTAGATTTGAGTCAACTAGAGAGTTCAAAAATTATAAATCTCAACACAACTCTCCAACCAGTGACCCCAAATTTATGGTAAAAATGAGATCACAATACAAGAGAATCATGGAGAAAACCAAAGTCACATTTACCTCAAGTGATCCAAATCCTTTAGAATTTGACCCAAGAAGCCAAGTCATTCCATCACAACAACAATCATCTCCTATAGGACCATATGAGATTGAATACATCACAAACAATCACATTTAGATCACTAAGGAGGAAATCATGGAACATCAAGCCTTTGAAAACATAGCTCCTATTTTGCCTTCATTTATGGCATGAAATTTGGCACAAGAATTCACCACTCCACCATCAGGGATAAATCAAACCTCTACTCCTAGTCTTACTATTGGTCTTGCTAAGGAATTTGGTCCAACTCTTCCATTTGAAAGCAATACACTTGTAGGTACTCTTGATACTAATCCTCCACCTACAACAACCACTTGGATGCCTACCTTTGGTGCTCCTCCCATCCCCTAAAATTCAAAACAACTACATAAACCTCTTGATCTTCATTACTCCACCACAACCTCCACATATTGAGGACATCCATCTTCATCCACATCCATGAGTACCACAAGTATGCCCACCATCATGCAAAGAAGTATAGACCAATTATCTCAAGGTATTACACAAGGCCATGCCAATACTGTATCACAAAGTCAACCCTCAATGAAAATAGGGAAATATTTATCCAATCCTTCCATGGGTCCATCTATACCATTATCATCATGGGAAACATCCTATTCATCTGCCATCTAACCAAATCAAACCAACACCTTGGGTATGAACCCTATCAATCAAGGAAATACTTTGGTCACAACTAAAGCACAAGGAAATCCCCCCAAAATCGGCCAAGGGAATCCTTTCAATCAATGAACTCAAGGTCCTAGTATGTCAGAACCCTTGCAAAATATAATGACAACATATGCATTCTTCCCCACGATCCCCTTCACCATGCAAAATCAAATGGGATCTCAAAGTTACATTCCTCCATCTGAATCCACCATTCTTCAAGGAATGTTGAACCAAGGAAACTCTCAATCTCTCACCACCAATTCACAACCCATCCAAAACATCAACACCCACAATAAATTGCAAATGTTCGAACAACCAACTATTCCTCTATTGCAAAATCATACTGAGAAGCCTTACAAAAGGTACAACAAGCTTATCAAGTAGCCTTAGCCACACAATAACAAAAAAAGAAAAAATAAGCAACCTTAGTTGCACAACAACAACAACAACAACATCAGGCCCAAAAACAAGCCTATAAATCATCCTTAGTAGCTCAGCAACAACATCAGGCCCAACAACAAGCCATCATGGCACAACAACAACATCAGACCCAACAACAAGCCATCACGACACAACAACGACATCAGCTCCACCAACAAGCCATTGCGACACAACAACATCAATCCCAACAAAAAGCTATCACCACACAACAACAACAATAGGCCCAACAACAAGACATCATGACACAACAAAAACAACAAGCCCAAGAAAAAGCCCTTGTGGTGCAACAACAACAACAAGCTTTACTAGCTCAACAATATGCCCAATATCATTAACAAAAATAGTAGAAAATTTCCTACTATAATCCTCAATAGAACATCGTCAATCCAAAAACACTAGGAACATACACATCAACACAAAAAACACCTTCACATAATCCCACTCAACCATACACCCCATACAACACACCATGATATAAAAATCTATTGAAAATGAAGGTAAAACTGTAGTAAAAATGTAGCTTAAAATTGTAAATCTTGTGTAACTTTAGATTCAATTTTAGTATTCTTTGTCACAATCTCTTGTGTATGATTAATCTTGAATTAGATCATTTTTAATGTTATAGAAAGTAGACATAAGATTGATAGAAGAAATATAAGATAGAATAGAAAGGACACAACATGTACGTGGAGAAACCCTTTCGGGAAAAAAATCCACCAGAATTGTTCTTGCTTGTATTATTTAACCTTTGAATAAGTTACAATAATACTGATTCTATTCTCCTTGATGTGCTTCTTTGTTCTTCAACAAATCTTCTTAACAACTTGCAATATTTTCTCACAAAACTCTCTCATACAATTTCTACAATAATAGACAATATTCATCCTTCCAAACTTATAAGAGTTAACCAATATAATATCACAAAGCCTCTTGAGAAAATCCATACCTAGGGTTGCCAAGTTGAGTTCAAACATGCATGACAAATTAAAACAAAATTCTTCCTCAAAGTTGGCACCCAACACTTAAGTGTTAACCTCGTAGATGTCAAAAATATCTTCTGTAAGGTCATCCTCAAAGTAGGTGCCCAAAGTGGATCCCACTTAACTGAGCATTATAAATATATTTTCCATGTAGTAGTTGTAGCTCAAAGATGCCAACTTGGGCACCGAAGGTGGGCCCAAGTTAATCTTTGTTAAGTGAAACACATCTGTCACCGATTCATGCAAAATAATGTGCATGCATGATCCTCCATCTGTTAATTGAATGTATCAACCTGCTATCTTCCCATGCAACTCAAGTCAACTAAGATTAAATAACATGCAATTGAACATAATTGAAGCATAACATAACTGAACTAAACTAAATTGAACCTCATATACATTGAAGGGAAAATAGGGATGGATCTAATGACCCAACAGTGTGGAATACATTCCCTTAACACTAATACAACAGAGGAGAAGATAAAAAATGAGTTCTAATAGCTTCTAGAACTACTGAGATGAATACATGCAGCATAAAATAGATCACACAAGATAACCATTCATACATTTGACATAGTATTTACGTGGGAAAACCTTTCCAAGTAAAAAAAACCCACCACACCAAGCAAGAACAATTGTATTACAGTAATAATCAATTACATACAATATCAGCCCTTACTCTCTGATTAGCTCGCAATAGCTTTAGGTTATTTTCTCATTCTATCAAAGTATATAATGAATTCTATCTCTTACATTGACTTGCAACCTAACCGTCACCTTTTGGTATACAAATATAATAATGTATCTCACTTACAAAGTCATACATCCCAATTAAATGTTCCAACCAATCCTAGACATAGGTTCAAGCACCGATCACCCAATCACGCAATCAATCCAATCTGATCTTCTTTTGCATCAGGCTACCCAAGCATTTATTTCATTACCTTAATCAGTTCCCATCATTAGTCGAACAAGTCTAAAATAACTGTCATTACTATTTTTGGCATTAAGCCAAACAAAATGAATACAACCCACCACATGTCCATTTTCTATTCTTTGGGTGCTCTTTAACTCCGAGTCCAACTCATTCAAACCCAGTCTGAGTTCATCTGAGCTCTCCTTGTCTCCACCACACCACCGCTGAGTCCACTTCATCCTGCTGCGATATGGTGGTAAGCTCGTCCGAGCTCACCTTGCCATCTACTGCACTACTGTCGAGTCCGATCGACCCGACTGCAGTATAGCGGTAAAATGTCTAAGGGACTGCTGGCGGTCAAACTATGCTACCGCGGAGGCTACCAGGCCACCCCACGGTAGGGCGGTGACCGCTGGTGGTCTTATCGCAGTCACCATGGTGAGAAAGCTCACAACCTGCAGTGGAGCAGTAACCACCAAGCTCACTACTAGTGGTCACACCGTGGCCACCACGATGAGCCAACTCACCATCCGCAGTGGGGCGATAACCGCCAGGCTCATCGCTGGCGGTTTCACCACGGCCACCACGATGAAGGCCTTCACTGATTGTGGTAAGGTGGTGACCGGTGAGGCAGGCAACAAGCTGCCTACCATGACCACCATGGTGAGTAAAGTCACCATGTGTGGTAAGGCAATAACTGCCAAGCCCGTCACTGCGGTACTGCCAGGGTCCAGTCAAATTGCTTCGCTAAAGCGGTAAAGGAAGAAATAAGCCAGGCGTGGTATGGTGGTAAAGGAAGAAAAAAATATTTTTCGCCAAGTTTGAAATCTGAGGCTTCAAGCTGGAAGTTGAGACACAATTTTCCAAACAAGCTCCCACTTGGTGAAGACTTCCAGCTCCCTCCAAATTTAGATAAAATCACTGACGGTCATAGGCCCCAAGGCCCATCGATTTTGTGCACCATCTGAACTTGTCTATGCTCACCAGATTTGTCAAAGCATCTGTAACATTCTTCATGATTGGAACAACTAGCTGCTTGCAATCGTTCATACCAAACCTCTCCAGAACAGTATTCACATACTTACTTTGAGTTACCCAAAGCTTTCTACTTGTTATGTCCCTGGTTATCTCCATTCCCAGAATGTACCTTGTTGCACCAAGATCTTTCATCTTGAACTTTGCAGACAACTGAGATTTAAGATAAAAAATCATAGTCTTGCTATTTCCTATGAATAACATATTATCCACGTATAGTGTAATAACAAGCACATGATCATTTTCAGATTTATAATAAACACAATGATCAGATTTTGATCTAACAAATCCCATAGACAACACAAATGTGTCAAATTTCTGGTACCACATTCTAGGAGACTACTTCAAGCCATATAAAGATTTATTTAACTTATAGACCAGATTTTGTTTACCTTTATCAACAAAATGCTTAGGCTAGGACATATAAATTTCTTCTTCCAGTTCACCATGGAGAAATGTTGTCTTCACATCGATCTACTCAATTTCAAAGTCATACACATCTACCAATGACAACAAAAATCTGATGGATGTTAGCTTTGCTACAGGGAAAAAATTCTCTCCATAATCAATTCCATCAATGTGGGAAAATCCCTTTACAACCAATCTTCCCTTATACTTCTCAACACTACCATCCAGACCAGTCTTCTTTTTGAATACCCACTTACAACCAACATGATTTCGCCCTTTAGGCAATGGTACCAAATCCCAAGTTTCATTCTTCTTTAATGAATCCATTTCTTCATTCATGGCTTCCAACTAAGAATTTGAATCAAACATGCTGATTGCTTATTTTATAGTCCTAGGTTCATTAGTGCTAGTAATTAAGGCACAGGAACAATTTGAATCTAACAGTGAGAAACCATACCTCTCAAATTGTCATTTTTCTCATGTAGACCTTCTTATAGGTTGACTTCATCATCAGAACTTCCAGAGCTTCTTGTCTCCTTAGTCTCAGGTACACCATACAACTCTTCCCTTTCTAGAGTTTGGGGAATCTCAACTACATCCTTCTTCTTGTCACTCTAATATGTCTCAAGTTGTTGATCACTTACTAAAGGTTTCAACTCATAAAATATCATGCTTTTTCTATACAGAACCTTCTCGGTAACAGGGTTCCAAAGCTTGTATCCCTTCACACCAATGCCATAGAGAATGAGATAACACTTGACAACCTTGTTATCCATTTTTTATCTTTTCTCATTTGGCACATAAACATATGCCTCACATCCAAAGACATAGACATGCCTCAGAGAGGGCTTCTTACTAGACCATTCTTCCAAAGGCATCTTATCAAAAAGAGCAGAGCAGGGAGAATGATTTACCAGATAACATGTTGTAGCCACAACATCAACCTAGAACTTCTACTCCAGACCAGCACTACTCAACATATTCTTTGCATTTTCCATCAGCGTCCTGTTCAACCTTTCAACAACTTCATTCTACTATGGAGTATAATGTGTTGTCTTATGCCTTTTAATTCCATGATCTTTACAACACCTTTCAAAATCTGGAGAAAAAAACTCAACTCCATTGTCTATTCTCAAACATTTAATTTTCCTTCCAGTCTAATTCTCTACCAAAGATTTAAATTCTTTAAACTAACTGAACACTTCTGATTTACTTTTAAGAAAGTATACAAATGCGCTTCTCGAATAGTAATCAATAAAAGAAACATAATATCTATACTTCGATAATGAAGGAACATTAACTGGACCAAACACATCAAAATGAACATAATCCAATATACTAGAAGATTTATGAGGACTTGAGTAAAATGAAACACGGTGTTGTTTTCCATAAATACAATGTTCCTAGAAATCGAACTCAAGGTTACAATCATCAAGCCCTTCTACAAGATTTTTATTCTTCAAGGTTTTCAAACCTTTCACACCTATGTGACCTAGTCTATGATTCCACAACATAGTCTTCTTTGTTGGGAGTTTTACCTCCAAAGAATTTTCAGCCAGAGAAGTGTCTTCATCTTTCTCTACAGGAACCATTTTTCTTGAATTTGTAGAGGCACTATTACATTGAATAGGACATGCATCCAACTTATACAGAGTGCCAGTATGAACACCCTTAGACAAAACCATTGCACCTCTAGCCATTTTACATCCTTTATTTGAGAAAGAAACTTCTACAGCAACATCATTTAACTTAGTGACAAAAAGAAGATTTTGAACCAGACCTGGTATATGCAGTACGCCACCAATCCCTTTGACTCTTCCGTCAGGAAACTGAATTCTGACTCTTCCTATGCCAACTATCTCTAGCGTTGAATCACTTGCCTGGTACACATTTCCACCATCATACTCCTTGTACTTAGAGAGCCATTCTCTATTGGATGTCATGTGAAAGGGCGCACTTGAGTCAACCAGCTAGACATCATTTGATGCCTAAGTTGTCAATCCTGCTGCAATGAAGCCATTTGCATCACTTTGAGAAGATTCATTTTCATAAGCATTCTTCTTCTTCTTCTCCTTACAATCCTTTCAGATGTGACTAGGTTTCCCACAGTTCCAACATCTCACCTTGAACTTTTTACCAGGAGATTTTGATCTCCTTGCAGATTTGGATTTCGACTTCTTGTCTTTCTTCTTTCCTTTCTCCATTGGTCTACCTCGAATAGCAAGAGCCTCTTTGGCCATCTCTAAAGACTTCCTCCGCATCTCTTCAGACAACAATTAGGCAAAAACGTATTCCATCTTGAAAGTAGTGGTAGTACTTCCAATGGCCATCACAAGATGATCCCAACTGTCAGGTAACAAACACAACAGGAGCATGCAATGATCCTCCTCCTTAGTCTTTACACCTACAGACGCTAGCTGTGAAACACTCATATTAAATGAGTTTAGATGGTCTGCCATAGATGCACCTTCTTCCATCTTCAAGGAGTACAAATTCTTCCTTAGGAATAAATTATTTACCAAAGACTTTCCCTGATAAATATCACCAAGCTTCTTCAATAATAAAACTCCAGACTACACCTTATGGATGTTCAGGAGTATAGAATCAGCTAGAGTCAGTCTTATCAAACCTCTTGCTTTTCTATCACCAAGATCCCAAGCCTCTTGCATCATACTTTGTGGCTTAGTTCCAGAAACTGCTAACTAGAGGCCTTTATCCACCAACAAATCTTCCACTTTGAGTTTCCATAGCTCAAAGTTGTTGCCATTGAATTTTTCAATCTCTACTCTATCTGATGTACTCACCATCTCAAATAGAAACAAGTTTCAACAATGCAAGACTCTCACTTAAACATTATTATCACAAAAAATTGACCTTTTCTCTCAAGGATAACACAACTAGCCAAGCTCTGATACCACTTGAAGGGAAAACAAGGATGGATCTAATGACCCAACAGTGCATAATACATTCCCTTAACACTAATAGAACAAAGGAGAAGAGAAGAAATGAGTTCTAATAGCTTCTAAAACTACTGAGATGAATAGATGTAACATAAAAGAGATCACACAAAATAAGCATTCATAGATTTGACACAGTATTTACGTGAGAAAACCTTTCCAGGTAAAAAAACCCACCACACCAATTAAGAACAATTTTATTACAGTAATAATCAATTACATACAATATCAACCCTTACTCTCTGATCAGCTCCCAACAACTTCAAGTTATTTTCTCACTATTATAATACTTCTATCAAAGTATCCAATGAATTATATCTGGTACATTGACTTGCAACCTAACTGTCACCTTTTGGTATCCAAATATAATAATGTATCTCACTTACAAAGTCATACATCCTAATTAAATGTTCCAACCAATCCTAGACATAGGTTCAAGCACCGATCACCCAATCATGCAATCAATATGATCTAATCTTCTTTTGGATCAGGCCGCCCAGGCATTTATTGCATTGCCTTAATTGGTTCCTGTCATTAGTCGAACAAGTCTGCAATAACTGTCATTACTATTTTTGGCATTTAGCCAAAAAAACTGCTGTCAACCTGACATTCGTTGGGCACTCTTTGACTTCGAGTCCAACACAGTCAAACCCGATCTAAGCTCATCTGATGTCTCCTTGTCTCCACTGTGCCACCACCGAGTCCACTTCATCCTTCTGTGGTATGGCGGTGAGCTCGTCCGACCTCATCTCGGCATCTACCGCACTACCATCGAGTTTGATTGACCCGACTGTGGTATAGCAGTAAACTATCTCGGGGACCGTTGGTGGTCAAACCACGCTACCGTGGAGGCCGCTAGGCCACCTCGCAGTAGGGTGATGATTGCTGGACAGACTGTTGGCGGTTTTACCGCAGCCACTGTGGTGAGCAAGCTCATCACCCATGGTGGAGCGGTAACCTCTAGGCTCACCACTGGTGGTCACACCACGCTGAGCCAACTCACCATCCATGGTAGGGCGATAACTACCAGTCTCATCGCTAGCAGCTTCACCGTGGCCACTGCGGTGAAGGCCTTCGCCGACCGCGGTAAGCTAGTGATCGATGAGGCAAGTAGCAAGCCACCTACTGTGAACACTGCAGTGAGTAAACTCACCATGCGAGGTAAGGCGGTAACCACCAAGACCATCATCGTGGTACAACCAGGGTCCAGTCAAACCACCATGGTAAAGCAGTAAAGGCATAAATAAGCTAGGTGTAGTATGGCAGTAAAGGCAAAAAGAAAGATTTTTTACAAAGTCTGAAATCTAAGGCTTCAAGATGGAAGTTGAGACACACTTTTCCCAATAAACATCAATCCCTATTTTATAGGTACTCAATTCATCAACTAGTTAACTGAACCAAGGTGGAACCCACCTCCCATGTGCTCCTATTTTGTAGGATATCTCACAAGGCATTCCCACATGCTTCTATCATTTAGAAATAACTAAAAATGTCAAATTAAATGTTTATTTCATTCCAAATTAAACTCTTCCTAATCCTAGTGTTGTGAAACAAATTCCAAGGACTTAGGAGATACATGAAATATGTTAAGAATGCAATTAAATGACATTCTATTCCCAACATTCTCCCACTTGAAATTATCATTACAATTATTCTAAAAAAGGAATCATTTAATATAACTCAAGTACAGGACTCAATGCCAATGGCCTTCTTGCACCAAGAGAACTTTCCTGTAGGAACCGTTTTCGTAAGATAATCTACAACATTGACCAACATGTCAAATTTCTCAATGAATACCTTTCCAATCTCAATCATTTCTCCCACAAAGTGATACTAGACATCAACATGCTTAGTACAAGCATGATACATATGATTTTTGGCTAAAAAAATAGCACTCTGACTATCATATTCAAGTTTAATTTGCTTGCAATTGAAACCAATACCTTTCCCAAGTCTTTGTAACCAAACCGCCTCTTTGGAGGCATGTGTAGCAGCCATTTACTATGCTTATGTGGTGGAAAAAACAACCGTGGGCTACTTCTTACTCATCCAAAAAATTGAAACTCCAAACAAAGTAAACACATAACCACTTGTTGACCTCTGACTATCCAGGTCTCCTTCCCAATTTGAATCAACAAAACCCTATATGTCCAATGATCTATGCATAATATCAATATGATTAGTACCATGATAAACCAAATAGTAATCAAAAGTACCTCATAAATATCTAAACACCCTCTTAACATAAGTCCAATGTTCTTTACCAGGGTTAGACATAAACCTACTTAGAACTCCCATTGCTTGGGCTATATCTGGTCTTGTACAGACCATTGCATACATCAAACTACCAAATACATTAGCATAAGGAATCTCAAAATTTTCCTAATAATCAAAATTAGATTTAGGACTCATGTCTAAAATTAACTTTGTTCCAACTAGTAAAGGAATATTAACTGGTTTACTATCATGCATGATAAACTATTTCAAAATAGTATCAATATAGTTTCTTTGAATTAAGCAAGCCTTTTTGTTACCTCTATCTCTACTGATCTCCATACCAAGGATATATTTTGCAGCCCCTAGATATTTCATCTAAAGTGTGCTAGAGAGTTGTGCTTTCAATTCTTTGATCATCACCTTGTTGTTACCAATAAACATCCTGTCATCAACATACAAGACAATAATAAAAAGCTAATTAACAATTATTTTTATGTAAACACAATGATCTTCCTCACTCCTAACATAACCAGTTTTTAGTGCAAAAGCATCAAAATTTTGGTACCACATTCTCGGTGACTGTTTCAATCCATATAAATATCTCTTTAACCTACAAACCAATTCTTCTTTTCCTTTAACAAAAAAACCATCAGGTTGCCTCATATAAATCTCCTCATCAAGATCCCCATGCAAGAAAGCAGTTTTCACATGCATTTTCTCTATCTCTAAATCAAAAGCAGTGACAATAGATAAAAGGAATCTAATAGAAGTTAATTTAGCAACAAGAGAGAAGATTTCATTAAAGTCAACTCCCTCTCTCTAGGAGTAGCCCTTGGATACTAATCTAGCCTTGTACCTTTCGAGATTACCATCTACTCCAATTTTCTTTCTAAAGATCTATTTACAACCAATGGCCTTCCTTCCTTTGGGAAAACTCTCAAGATCCCACATGTCACAAGTATCCAAGGAAACCATTTCCTCATGCATATATTGTGTCAAAATATTGTTCTCATCCGAAGACACAACTTCCTTATAAGATCTAGGTTCATCATTAGTACTCAACAAAGCAAATATACAATGGAAATTAGGTGGGCTATAACTATCAATAGGATTTTGTTGTCTTGTGGATCTTCTGAATGGGGTTTCTACCTCTTCCTCAATATGCTCATCATGAGCATCTATCTCAGAACTCTGTGAACTCTCCTCATCCAATCCATCCAATTTTTCTTCAACATGTGCTTCTTCTTGCTTCTTAGTATTTTCCTCAAAATTCACTATTCGAGAAGTATCCTTCTCCTTCAGTTATTATTCTCTTGAATAAGCTCTAAATTCCCTGAAAATAACATCTCTGGGCAAAATAATTTTCTGGATTAGAGCATTCCAAAGCTTATAACCTTTTACATTTTCACCATAACCTATGTATATGCATTTCTTTGGATCCAACTTAGATCACTTTTCTTTAGGCACATGAACAAAATCCTCACAACCAAAGATCCTTAAATGTGCAACATTAGGCTTCCTACCTAACCACATTTAATAAGGGGTTTTATCTTCAATAAATGAACTAGGAGATCTATTGATTAAATAACAAGAAGTGCATACAACCTTAGCCCAAAGGAACCAATCTATCTTAACACTGCTTAACATGATTCTATCTCTTTCCATTCAGGTTCGGTTCATTCTCTCTGCTATTCCATTTTGTTGTGGTGTATATGGAGTAGTTTTTTGTCTCACAATTCCTGCATGCTTACAATAATCATCAAATTTTGTAGAACAATATTCACCACCATTATCTGATCTGAACACTTTTATCTTATGATTTGATTGTTTCTCAACTAAAGCCTTAAATTATTTAAACTTGTTAAACACATCAGATTTGTTATGCATAAAATAGATCCAAGTGTATCTTGAGACATCATCAATAAAAGTGACATAATATCTAGATTTTCCAATAGAGTCAATATCCATAGGACCCAAAATATCTGAGTGAATAATCTCTAATAATATTATAGCTTTATTTGTTCCTTTAGGAAAATAAGATCTAGATTGCTTTCCAAACACACAATGCTCAAAAAAATCATTTTTACGAACATTATAATCAGGAATACCATCAACCAATTTCTTATTAAGAATGGTCCTAAGACATTTTTCACCTATGTGGACCAATCTATGGTGGCACAACATACATGTATTTTCAACTTTAGTTACATTGGCTGATTTATTCAAATTGGAGGTATTCAACTTACACAAAGTCCCAATCTGAGATCTTTTAGCAACCACCATATTCACTTTCACCAATCTACAACCACTTTTATCAAATGCCACATGCATTCCAGAATCATTAAACTTTGATATAGGAAGTATATTTCTAGCAAGTCCTAGAATATGTAAAACATCATTAAGGGTGCCCTACCATCACTGAAACACAACTTTAGCTCTCCTCTTCCCACAATCTTTGTTGTGGTATTATCTCCAAAGAATACATTGCCTCCATCATATTTAGTATACTTTGAGAACCACTCCTTGTTAGGAGTCATATGATAGGAGCAACCTAAATCAATAATCCAAGAGTCATCACTAATATTCTTACATGAAATAATCAATGCATCATTACCATCATCTGGGGATTTCTTAGTAGAAGCATCAAAATTATTTTTCTTGCTCTTACAATCCTTCTTTATGTGTCCTAGTTTCCCATAGGTCCAACACTTTACCTTACTCTTACCAGGGGTTTTAGATCATCCTTTAGACTTACCCTTTCCTTTCTTATCTACCTTAGATTACTTTTCCTTAGGCCTACCTCTTACAAACAAGGCATCTTGGGAGCCCGTTTTAGACTTCCTCCTCATATCCTCTGATAGGAGAGTAGGAATTATATTTTCCATCTTTGGATTGACACCACTGCCATTGATAGCAACAATTAAATGCTAACTAACTCAGAATCAAATTAAAATCATTTAAATGATGTGCAACAAAATCACCATCTTTCATCTTTAAATAATATAACTATCTTTTTAGATATATGTGATTAGTAAGGATTTTAGTTTGATAGTTATCACCTATCCTCTTCCACAAATCAAATGTAGTCTTTTCATCTGAAAAAATCAAGAGAAAAGCATTAGAAAGACATAATCTTATGGTTCCTCTTGCCTTCTTATCAAGCTTGGCCCAATCCTCATCTAACATTGATGTAGGTGTCTTTGTCTGATTACTTACATCTGACCACTGATTGCTCTCTTGAAGGAGATCCTCCATTTTTAGTTTCCACATCTCATACCCAGATCCATTGAACCTTTCAATATCTAAATGACAAGTAGAACCCATTGCAACACACTAATTTTTCAAATAAAAAATTGACACAATATTAAAATCTCACACTACAACCAAAAATCCTTCAAAATTTTAAGAGAAGGGCGTCCCAAACTCTACCCAACCTCTAGCTCTGATACCAAGTGTATGATTAATCCTGAATTAGATCAATTTTAATATTATATCAAGTAGACAAAAGATTGATAGAAGAAATATAAGAGAAAATAGAAAGGACACAACATGTACGTGGAGAAACCCTTTCATGAAAAAAATCCACCAATTTTTTTCTTGATTGTATTATTTAACCTTTGAATGAGTTAAATAATTCTAATTCTGTTCTCCTTGATGTGATTCTTTGTTCTTCAACAAATCTTCTTCACAACCTGCAATATTTTCTCACAAAATTCTCTCATAAAATTTCTCCAATAATAGACAATATTCATCCTTACAAACTCATAAGAGTTAACCAATATAATATCGCAAAGCCTCTTGAGAAAATCCATGCCTAGGGTTTCCAAGTTGAGTTCAAACATGCATGAAAAATTCAAACAAGAGTCCCCCTTAAAGTTTGTGCCCAACATTGAAGTGTTAACCTTGTAGATGTCGAAAATATCTTCTGCAAGGTCATCCTCAAAGTAGGTGCCCAAAATGGGTCCCACTCAACTGAGCATTATAAATATCTTTTCCATGCAGTAGTTGTAGCTCAAATATTCCAACTTGGGCACCCAAGGTGAGTGTTGTGACTTTTTTGCACACACGCCCCATTCGGAACGGGGACCCTCTCTTCCCTCCTTTCCAATTGTCGGGTCCCTTTTTGTTTTGCCTCATTTTGCATACCCATTTTTATGCCCTAAAGGGTCAAAACATTCCCCAAATTCATATTTTAAGCTTAACGAAAATCACCCCCTTTAAATAATGCTAAATCTGAGGTTAATTCGAGTTTCCCTTGTCAAACTGTCTTTCTGGCATCTGTGGCACCTTTCGGGCCAAGACCCCTGGGTTTCCCGACCGCCGGACTCCGGTCCTCCTGCCACCGACTGTGAAATTAAACTTACCAACTTTACCTGCCATGGTATGAAGGAATTGAATGCTGCATTAATGGCAGGTATGGCTATAAATTTGAATTTGCTGCCTATCATTTTCATCTGACTGAGTGATAGAATTTCAAGGAGCTCTCGCGCATCCGACATTTCTAGCCTCCGAATTTGAGTTTCGTTCTCTGGCTTTTTCCGCGTGACCATCAGAAACTTCTTCAGGATTTGGAGGTATGCCCGCCGTCCACGCCCTTGTTCTTCATTTTGTCATTTTTTGGGCCTTAAATAAAGTAAAATGAAAAACCATGTTAAAATCTGGTAGGTGAGAGCCTTCCCATTAAAACCCATATTTTAAAAATGTGAAAAATTAATCACTAAGTGGTTAAAATTCAATCCAGAGCTTCACCTCTCTGCGACCATTCTTCAGAACTGCCGCCAATGTTCATTGGGCCCCGACTTTCCCACCGCCATCCGCAAACTCAATCTTCCCAAATTCTTCGTGACCGAACCCACCTCGGACTCTGACCTCTAGAATTCCCCTTCCGAGATTCTGTTGTGGCGTCGTCATTTTACACGGCCTCACCCGAGCTCCTTCCTGACCTTTGGACCCTGGACACTCAAAGTCTATTTGAAGACCTTGGATAATTGACCAAAATTCAAACCAGCCCCGGGATTTCATCCTCGAAATTCCGCTCTGACTTCGCCATTTCGACGACCTTCCCCAAGCGGCTTTCTGAACCACGGTTCTCGCCTTCAAAAAAAGTTGTTCCAGCTTCCAGGTGGAACCTTCAACCAAGGTTTGCTCCAGACCCCAACCTCTAGAATTCCATCCTCAGAATTCTGTGTCGCATTTTCCATTCCAAACGGTCGTCTTGGGACGTCTTCCTGACTCCCGGACCCCGGTCCGCTGCCCGCCGAAACCAAAATTCAGGTAAAATCTTGAACTCTTTAGCTTCTTCAAAATTTCAATCACTAGAATTCCCCTCTTAGGATTCCATTCCATTGGCGTTGTTTTAACAACAAATTCCAGACAGCTTCTCGACCTCCGAGTCCCGATGCTTTGTTTGCCGCCTGGCTGTCCTGAGTCCTTCGACCAATCCGGAGACTGCACTCCAGATTTCCTTCCCCAAATTTCTACTTCCATATCGTTGTTTCCAATGGCTGATCTATGACCGCTTCCCATTGACAACAATCAAAGACCCAGATTTTTACCTCCCCTGTGCTATTTTCAACGACCATCCTGTATCTGATACCTGAACTCCCAAATGAAGGATCAAATGACCTCCAAATCCAAAATGGATTTTGACCCACTTGCTAAAATTAGGTCCTCCTTTATGCCAACCTTCTATTACTCAAATCCAACACTGGGAAGTACCTTTGGGAATTCCATCCTCAATTTTCCCTTTCAAACGACATTCTGCTAGGGGAATTCCAGCCCTGGGAACCCGGATTGCCTACCTTGCTTGCTAGCAATAAATTGTCAAGTGTTATGAACTTATTGAATATGAATAATGATTGCAGAGCTAATCTTGATGTGCAAGGAATTGTCCGAAGCTATTTTGATCATTATTATTGTTACTAATTCACGTCCCTTGTGCACGATTTATGGAATCCGGTGCAGAAACTTACGGTGCCTCCAAGGAGAAAGGAAAAGGAATAGCCAAGACACCTCGAGGCAAGAAGGACAAGGACCTGATGAAGTACAAATTCCAAGGGGTTCCCATACAATCCAGAGTTACCTCTCTCTAGAGAGACATCATAGATACCAACATTGGCCAGGTCGATGTTGACGAATTCATACAAAGGGTCAGGATGAACCCCAGGACCGAGAATGCAAAATTGATAAAGAAAAGTGGAATTGCTAAGGCTGCAGGTTTCCCGCTAGCCTTTGTGGCTCCAGAACTGGTAATGGTATGTGTAGAAGCATATCAGGAGGAGACCTAAACTATAGTGGACCAGGACAGAAATGTCCTTGTAGACATGTCCCCATCGGGTATAACGGCAACATTCCACATTCCTGCTTATGAGTGCATGGAGATCCCCACCATGGGGGTGTGCAAGGAACTATGGGAGCAGGATTCCTTGGGATGCAAGAAGATCAGCAATCAGTATTGGTTAAAGGACAAGCGGGGTAGCACTAGCAAGCTTCCTCAGGAGCTTTTTCACAGCGATTTTTTTGAGAATTACCATGACCTCATGACGTTGCTAAGCCGAGTGATGGGCCTTCCTACGACAGCCTTCTTCCAAGAATGGATGTTCTACTTCATAGAGTAGATTATCCGCGACGATGGTATCACTTTCTATTGCGGAGAAATAATCAGTGACCACTTCCACGAGCAGTTTACAACCGTGAAGAAGACCTCCTAGCTCCTCATGACTCCTATTTGGTGTACTCCCTCACTGATCGGCAACACTATCAAGGATTGGTGGTGGTACCTAGTGACCCATTAGGGGTGGAACTTAAACCATATGAAAAATACACTCAATTACAGTTCAAAAATTTCAAGAAGGATTATTGTTGGGTGAATGATGCATTCATTGTCCACATCATTCAGTCTCTCAGGAGTGACTTTCAAAGGAGAGTTTCTCATAGTGCCAGAACCCTCCTCAGGCAATATGCCTTCCTTTATATATAGTTCCCGAAGTTCACATACATCCATGCTGAGGGATTCACGGAAATACCAAATAAGTTGCCCCGGTACCCCAATGACCGAATCATTCTATTGGAGCTGACCCCGCAACTATGACATATTTATAGCATCCTGAGCGATAAGCATTTGGTGGGCCTGACTTACCCCATTGGGCTCGGCCAAGGAATGTACAAGATTCATACCTCCCAGTGTGTGGGGTATTCAGAAAGGGAGTTGGCTGAGTACAACTTCCTTCAATATATAGCTTAGCCTCGAATGGACCCATACAGACACATTAGGAAGGGGCTAGGATGAGAGTATGCCCACCTCCACAACGTCGAAGAATTTTGGGCCAACAACAAAGATGATCTTGAGGTGTGCTTGAAGCACTACATGCGCATGAGTGCCATCTATGTGTGAAGGATAAACCTATGTCGAGTCCCTGACCAACTCGAAGAAAATGAGGACATGGTGATTGACCCAGGGTATGACATCGTCACCAATTTGTCGTTGCCAGCGATTGACTAGAATGAACCAAAGCTCGATGACATTGCCATACTCACGAGGCCTGTGGAGATCTGAATGAAAGCATGGGTCGACCAACAGGTGGCTTGATTAAAGCAACAAGGAGTCGCCTTCACATTCAAGGGACTGGAAAGTGAACCAAGTGGCTCTAAAGGTGGAGTGGCTACCATTGCAACTAGGGAAACATCTAAAACCCCACCATCAGTCAAGACCAAGAAGAGAAAGGAGGCCAGTGAGCCACTGCCTCAACCAAAGGTCTATGCCCGCAAGTCTTCTGAGCCGGAGCCTTCCAAGAAGAGAAGAAAAACAATTGGGAGCATGGGCACGACTGTGATAACCAAGGGTCCTCCCCACGGGACTAGAATTGAAGGGTCTAAATCACCAAGATCCCAGCCTATTGTTGCTACTGCTGCTAGTGCTGTTTTCCCCGCCCTGCAGGCTTTGCTTGCAATTTCTGCTTCCTCCTCACCTACGGTGGAAATCTTCGTCCACCTTGCTTCCACTTTTCCAATCTTGCAAATTATTCTGATAGATTCATCATCTACCACGACCTCTCCAATCTCCTCTTCTTCTATGTCTCCTTCCTTGACCTTCGTTTCTGCTACTATGGTGCCCACCATTAGTCTCCTAGAGTCTTTGATGAAATACATGCAAAATGTGCCATCGGAGCTCTCAGGAATCATCCCTAACCCAATGGTTCAAGCTGCAATAGCCCAGGCTATGGCCCATGCTCCAACTCCCCTCCCCTGAACCAAATGACCAAAGATGGAGGCGACAATGCAAATATCAGATGAGCTCGAGCGAAAACAACAAGAGGCTACAAAGGCACTGGAAGAGGAAGAATTATTGTATCAAGAACATCCACTATTCGAACACCATGAGATAGATAAGGTGGTGTATGAGTCCTCTAGTGAGAGTAGTGAGGAGCTGAATACTGATTTTATAAGAGAATCAAATGACCCCGAACTCAATGTAGAGTGGGGCAAGCAACTCAAGGAAATAGAAGATAGGGAAGCTGAGGACCGGATCACAAGAGAAGAAGAGACTATTGCTCAAGGGACAAAGGGCAGCAAGTCTCCTACTAAAGGGCATCACCAAACCCTAGAGCACAATAAGGAAGTATTCCCCCACGAGGACGAGCAAGGGGAGATCCCCAAAGAGCATGAATACAATTAGAACGAAGAAGAGGGAGATGCTAAAAAAGAAGATCCACCCAAAGAGCAGTTGCATACTGAGTCCCTCACTGGACATGAAACCCTCTGACAAGACTCTGAAGAGAAGAAAGAAGATGCGGGGACCAAGGAGAAGGCTCTTGTTGTTAGAACTGTTGAGCTTGAGAAAGGGGACAATGGGAGTCAAAGTAAACCACCTAGAGAGGAACCCCAAGTACCCGATTGGTTGTAGAGGTAGTTGGAGTAGAAGACTCCCACCTTAAAGGATCCCAAGGTGAGGCTAGAAGCCATCATGGCTAGAGCAGAAATAAGCACTAAAAGGAAGGAGAAGAAACCAAAAGTCAGATCGAAGGTAACCATGGATGCCTTAGGATCAAGGGAGGTGTAGATAGCAACACCAATGGTTGGAGAGCAAGGTATAATTTATAACATCTCCACCATTGACTTGGGAGTAGCCACGATGGAGCAAAAGGTTGATCACCTCTAGGAGTCAGTCGCCATAGTTGTACACCTTATCCAACAAGATAAGATTTTAAAGGAGGAGCTCAAGGAGCAATTGGCTGATCAAACAACATACATTCAATAGTGGTCATCTCAGGATGAACAACCCACCACGTCATGAGCTCTACCTCAGCTGCTATCGCATGAGCAGATGAATAAGTTAGAAAAGAGAAGAAACTTGGAAAAGACTACGAAAAACTAGTTCTGGCAGGTCTTGGACATGGGAAACACGGGCATCAATTTGGCTGTCCAGATAGAAAATAGGTTCTTAGAGGTGCAAAGGACCCTTGAGGGTACGAGGCATATCTGCAAGGAGTTCCTAGGAAAATATTAGGCAACCTATCCAAAGATCGAGGCCATACTCGCATTACCAAGCGAGGTCTGGGAGAAAGACCTTGCCTTCAAGGATGGTGACCACTGGCTAGTGCATGTTTGGAAGTGAGATTTTAATCATCGAAGGAAAAGGCTCGAATAGATCATTGAGCGGATAGCACCAGACATCGAATGAGCTAGGGATTCTAGAGAAAAATGCTCTTGGTACATCAAGTTGATGATGGGGTATGAGCTGCCCCCAGTCAAGATCAATCCGGAGGACATAAAACCCAACTTCTTAAAAACCATGGGAGATGGGATGTCAGTTGAAGTCACCATGGACTTCATGAATTTTACAGCTCGTGCCTTCATGCAATCAGAGCTTTTCAGGGATAGTGTAGCCAAATATGAAGAGGACTGGAAGAAACTTGTCAGCAATTCCCAGGATTGGAGCTACCAAGTGCTGCGATCAAACATAATGGAGATGAATAAGCTCCAATCGCTGATCCTAAACTTCATAGAGTATGCACTGTTGAAGAAGCGTGAAGGCAACCCTGCCATCAATGACGAGTTCCTCAAAGAATAGCTACAACAAAGGGAAAATAGCTAAAAGACAAAATTGCTACAGTGCTGTCACTCGAGGACGAAATAGGGAAAAGGCAAAAATGAATTTATAAATGTAATATATTTGGAGGTAGGTGAAACCCTATTGTAAAGTGAATCTTGGCCACACAATAGAATCGAATCTTGGCCACTCATTTTTTTTTGAAAACTATAAATAGGGCTCTCCTCCTCTCATTTTAAGAGAGTTGAGTTGTTGTAAAGACATGCTACTGAGATTATAATAGAAAATACAATCATTTTCTGGTGTATTTCTGGGTTTCTCCACATGTTTCATGATTCTTCTCCATTTAGTTAGAACTTTGCTTCAAGTTACTCTTCTACTTTAGTATTCTTAGATTAGCTTTGGTAGTTAGCATGTTGTCTCTGGTTTTGAAGATCACTGCTATGTGTATGCTTTTTGTGTCCATAATTTTGGTCATTTGTTGATGGTATATGACTGTGTAAAGTTAGCCTAGACTTTAGTTTCATTGCTGCTCATTAAATTTTATCTTTATTCACATTTCCATGGTGAATGAATGATGAATATCTGCAATCCTTAGAAGATAGCATAGATTTCATGATATTGTGAAAATTCAGATTAAGTGAAATTTTGTTTAAGGAAACTATCCACAGTAGGAACCTCAATGATCACTATTCATCAGTAGTTGCAAGTCTAGGAACCATCCTTCTTCCTCGCCCTTTTTCCTTTTTTTTTAGAAATAGTTTGTGTTAAGATTTGTTGCACATTATAAAGCCAAATCTGATGAAATAATGAAGTCTAAGACTGTTGCCTGAACCTGCAGCAAGGCGTAGTAATTCCAAATCCATAAAACTCAATTCATTGACCCAATTCTCCTACAACTTCGACTACATAAGACCCCCTTGTGATTCCAGCAAAATCACATCAGACAACTGATTTATTCTAAGCCTCGTCATGACTTGACACCCGAGAGACCTTGGGATAGTGTTCTGCAATTTGATTGTGGAAGATTGTCTTTCAAGAGAGGTAATGCACCTATGTATTACCTGTGTTGTGAAGTGCATAAAAACACCATCAATAGTGAGCCCAAGTTAATCTTTGTTAATTGAAACACATCTGTTAGCAATTCATGCAAAACAATGTTAATGCATGATCCTCCATCTATTAACTGAATGTATCAACCTGTTATCTATCCATGCAACTCAAGTCAACTAAGATTAACTAACATGCAATTGAAGATAACTTAAACTGAACTGAACTGAACCTCGTAAGCATCAATCCTTCTTTTATAGGTACTGAACATGCATAAATCAAAATCTCTATTTTGTAGGAACTTGAGATGTATTTATGAAGTGTACTCAATTCAAAAACCAGTTAATTGAACCAAGGTGGATCCCACTACCCATATGGGTGCCCATGTGCTCCTATTTTGTAGAATCTCTCACAAGGCATCCCCACATGCTCCTATCGTTTAGAAATAACTACAAATTTCAAATTAAATGTTTATTTCATTCCAAATTAAACTCTTCCTAATTTTAGTGTTGTTAAACACATTCCAAGGATTTAGGAGATACATGAAATATGTCAAGAATTCAATTAAATGACATCATATTCCCAAAAAAATCCCATTTACAACTCATCCCTCATCCAATCATATGTTCCTCCACCAAATCCACAAGAGGATCTAGCTTCACAACTAAAGGTGATATCCCAAGAAATGCAAGACCTTCAAATGGGCAAGAGAAAGAATCCCCATACACATAACCTATGTCCTTACCCCTTTGACCAAAACATTGGAATGGTACCATTCCCTCCTAGATTTTAGATCCCCAAATTTGATAAATAAAAAGGGAGAGGAAGTCTTGTAGACCATGTCAAAGAATTCAATGTCATGTGTATGGAGGTAGCTTATAATGATTCATATCTAATGTGCCTCTTCCCTCAAAGCCTAATATGTCTTACTATGGATTGGTTCTCTCATCTATCTCCTAGCATTAAAACCTTTCAATAAATCACTGATTAATTCATTGACCACTTCTCCTTTAATCTTCACATGGACGTTAGTCTAGAAGAGTTGTACACTCTCAAACAAACCAAAGGTGAATCTTTTACCAATTTATTACAACAATAGAGACAAAAATATAGTAAGAGCAAGTGGACTTTTCTTGATGAACAACAAGTGGGAATTATCATAGCTAATCTAGATCTCGATCTCTCATTCCACTTGAAAATGCAGTGCAATACATCTTATGATGAGCTTGTCCCTCAAGCCCTTAACATTGAACAAGCTCTAATCTCATAGGGAAATAATCAAGCTTATAATCACCCATCAACAAGTTCAAATGACAAATCTCGTGTCCTATAACTAACAACAATCAAGTTGCTAACATTCAACCAACTATGCAACAAATAATATCCCCTTAGAATAATCAAATCAACAACACTAAGATACAACAAAGGTGAACTACAAATAGGGATAACTATCCCAAGTGCAAGTACACACATTTATTTGAGCCTATTGAAACCATCATGAAAAATTTGGTAGAATCAAATATAATAACCTTGCCCAACTTTGAAAATTACCAAGAATTGCAGGAGAAATCATCCTGGTACAACAAGAATGATCTCTATGACTTTCATAAATGAAAGGACATAAAACCACAAATTTCATGAAACTTAAAAACATCTAAGATCGCATAGAGAATGAAACCATCTCTATTGAAGTACCTGTTGGGAATCAGTATCTCAAGATATACAAGAACCCTATGCAAGATCATAACAAAGGGAACAACAGCGAAAAAACTAAGGATTACAAAAACGTGCAACATAGTTATTCAAACATCGTTGCATCTTGTGATAACGTCATTATAGTCATCACCATCAAAGGACCTAGTGTTGAGTGTGGAGTCACCACATGACATGGAAAGGTCACTATCCAAGGAGTCCCATCTCAGTCTAGGGCACAACCTACTTTGCCAACATCGAATCCCAATAGTATAATCTCCTATACCAGCTTAAGAAGACCCCAACACATATTTCAATCTTAGAATTATTAAGGCTATCTCCCACACATAGAGAAATCTTAGAGAAAGCCTTGTCAGAGTCATCTACCTCTCAGGATATTGATACATTTCAATTTAAAGCTATGGTAGGACACATTATCTATCATCTTCTTAGATTTTCCGAGAAAGACCTACCATCACAACCATCTCATAATCATGCTTTACGCCTTGAGGTCTACATTCATAAGAATAAGATAAAAAGAGTCTTAGTAGATGGAGGTTCTGGTCTGAATATTTATACCCTTAAGCTGATCAAAGACTTGGGCTACTCAGAAGTACCATTGAGAAAACAAAAAGTTCCACCATCAGGGACTATGACAACCAAGAATGGGTATCACAAGGAATCATTACATTACCCATTCAAGTGGAACCCATAATTGCAGAAACTACTTACCAAGTGTTAGATCTTGAACTTCCATACAACATCCTATTTGGTCGACCCTGGATATTGGAAAATGTGCCTCAACTTGTTGGCTTGAGCCTCTGTTAAGGACTTGATGAGTTTACCATCCCTAACATAGAGACCTTCCTTCCCTTTGGTAGGAGTGTGATGGTCCTTGGATTCATTAGTAGAATGATCACATATCGGTGAGCGACAATGTGTTGTCTCACCAATATGTGGATATACGATAGAACGATATGATATGTCGGTGTGACTTGGGGTCATCGGTGGAACCTTTCACCAGGCTACGCCAATGGTAGATGGAAGCAACTTGGTGAGGACCACAACATAGTGTACCGGTGAATGGGGATCTTGATCTATGGTTGAGATTTTGACTAAACCAATGGTGCTCGTTTTATTCCACACTCAGTTGAGGTTAGTAGCGATGAAATTTTGTGAAACAAGAAAAATTGTCTAAGTGTTTGACACTTGGCGACATGCGCTTGGTAAGAAGGCTTCAAACACATGTCATTGTTTCAGAGAAGCCTATTGGGAATGCTGTAGATACCCTTTTAATTCCTCGAAAGTGCACAAGATGTGTCCACATGTCTTGGTGGACTCTGGCGGTTTGGTGATTACATGGTTATCACCATACTGCAGTAGCTTGGTAGCAGATGCTCAGGGCACCATTGACTATTTTGATAGTCAAAGTGATGGATGAATGGTGTGTTGACACATGGTGCAATCTCATTCATTGATTTTACATCACTATTGTAAATCAACTGTTATTGATCGAATGTCTAAATCTCTGAAAGTGATATGTGCATTAATTGTAAGATCTGATTCGGTGGTTGATAGAATCCAAATCTAGGTAATTATTTCTGATAGAATTAAATGCTTGGTTGGCCCAATGCATGATTATAGCGTGATCTAATCAAAGATCTAGTTGCTTTTCGGTGAAGTATGGAATTAAATTGGCTCCTCCTTTGGTTGTTGGATAGTGGTAGGCATAGAGACTAAGGTGACAGTGAGAGTAGAGATTCCTTGTATGTGGTAATAGAATTGTAAGAGTGAAGAGGTTGACTGAATGCTGCTAAGAGATGACATCTTCAAGTCAAGTCTATAAATTTGTATGTAAACCAAATTTTTACTATAATACGAAGGGATTTTTCTTGGTGTGGTGTGGTTTTTTCTCCCGTAAGATTTTTCCCACATAAATATAGTGTTATCTTTGTGATTGTTTATTTTTATTACTCTTGTTATCCTACATGTGTTCATCTCAATTGTTTTAAGAAGGGTTAAAACAACTCTTTGCACTTCTCCTCTGTAGTTTTAGCATTAGGAAAGTGTTTCCACAATCTTGATTTTCCTTTTCAAGTGGTATCAGAGCTTGGCCAGTTGTGTTATCCTTGTTAGTAGGGATGGTTTTTGGTGCTAATACTATTTCAGTGGGAGTCTTGCAAAGTTAGAACCTAATTCTGTTTGAGCTGGTGAGTACATCAGGAAGAGTAGAAATTGACAAAATTCAATGCCAACAACTTTGAGTTGTGGAAACTCAAAATGGAAGACTTGCTTGTGGATAAAGACCTCTGGGTTGTTGTGTCTGGAACTATGCCACAAGGTATGAAACAAGAAGATTGGGACCTCGTAGATAGAAAAGCGAGAGGTCTAATAAGACTTAGTTTGGACGATTTTGTACTTTTGAATGTCCATGAGGAGAAGTCTACAACTTCATTATGGAAGAATCTTGGTGATATTTATAAACAAAGTCTTTGGTAAATAAGTTATTCCTGAGCAATAATTTGTACTCCTTGAAGATGGAAGAAGGTGCATTTATTGTAGACCATCTATACTCATTTAATATGAGTGTTGCTCAGGTGGCATTTGTGGGTGTGAAGATAGAGGAGGAGGATCATTGCATGCTCCTGTTATGTTCATTACCTAACACTTGGGATCATCTTGTAATGGCTAATGGAAGTATGGCCACTAATTTCAAGATGTAAGACATTGTTGCCTTGCTGTTGTCTGAGGAGATGTAGAGGAAGTCTTTAGAGATGGCCAAAGAGCCCTTGGCTGTTCGAGGTAGGTCGAAGGAGAAAGGAAAGAAGAAGGACAAAAAGTTTAAATATAAATCTGAAGGGAGATCAAAGTCTCCTGGTAAAAATTCCAAGGTTAAATTCTAGAATTGTGGGTAGCCTGGCCATATCCAAAAGGATTACAAGGAGAAGAAGAATAAGAATAACTCTTCAGATAATGATTCTTCCTAGAATGATGCAGATGCCTTTGTTGCAGTCTTGACAACTTAGGCATCAGATGATGTCTGGCTAGTTGACTCAGGTGCATCTTTTCACATGATGTCTCATAGAGAGTGGTTCACTAAGTACGAGAAGTATGATGGTGGAAAGGTGTACCTAGCAAGTGATTCAACACTGGAGATTGTTGGCCATGGAAGAGTCAAAATATAGTTCCCTGATGAAATAATCAAAGGGATTGGTGATGTACTACACATACCAGGTTTGGCTCATAACTTAATTTCTATTAGTAAGCTAAATGATGCTAGTGTAGAAGTTTCTTTCTTGAGTAAAGGATGTAAGATGGCTAGGGGCGCAATAGTGCTGGCTAAGGGTGTACATACTGGCACTCTGTATAAGTTGGATGCATGTCCTATTCAATGCAACCATGCCTCTATAAAGTCAAGCAAAGTTGTTCCTATAGAGAAAGATGAAGATGCTCCTCTAGGTGCAAATTCCTTGGAGGTGAAACTCCCAGCAAAGAAGACCATGTTGTGGCATTATAGAGTTGGTCACTTAGGTGAGAAAGGTTTAAAAACCTTGAAAAATAAAAATCTTGTTGAAGGGCTTGATGATTGTAACCTTGAGTTTGAATTTTGCAAACATTGTATTTATGGAAATAAACACCATGTTTCATTTTATTCGAGTCCCCATAAATCTTTTGGTGTACTGGACTATGTTCATTCTGATTTGTTTGGTCTAGTGAATGGTCCTTCATTATCGATATTATGTTTCTTTTATTGATGACTATTCAAGAAGGGCATTTATATACTTTCTTAAGAGAAAATTAGAAGTGTTCAGTCGGTTTAAATAATTTAAAACTTTGGTAGAGAATCAGACTAGAAAGAAAATTAAATGCTTGAGGATGGATAATGGTGATGAGTTTTGTTTTGCAGATTTCAAAAGGTACTGTAAAGACCATGGGATTAAAAGGAATAAAACTAAACCTTATACTCCATAGAAGAATGGAATTGCTGAAAGGTTGAGCAAAATGTTAATGGAGGGAGTGAGAAGTATGTTGAGCAGTGTCGATCTGGAGAAAAATTTTTGGGCTAAGGTTGTGGCTACAACATGTTACCTGGTAAATCGTTCACCTTGTTTTTCTCTTGTAGAGAAAACACCTTTGGAAGTGTGGTCTGGTAAGAATCCCTCTCTGAGACATATTCTTGTGTTTGGCTGTGAGGCATATGCATATGTTCCAAATGAGAAGAGATCTAAGTTGGAGAACAAGGCTATTAAATGTATCTCCATCGACTATGGCATTGGTGTGAAGGGATACATGCTTTGGAATCCTGATACTGAGAAGGTTCTGTACATTAGAAGTGTAATATTTCATGAGCTAAAACCTTCAATAGTTGATCCACAGTTAGAGATAGATCAAAGAGACAAGAAGAATGATGTAGTTGAAATTCCTCAGACTCCAGAAAAAGAGGAACTACATGGTGTACCTGAAAATGAGGAGTGTTCAAGTAGATTTGAGAGTTCTGAAGATGAAGAACCACAACCTCAGCCAGTATGAAGGTCTACACATGAAAAATGAAAACCTGATATGTATGGTTTCTCTATGTTAAATTCGAACTGTGCCTATGATTTAATTACTAGCATTGATGAGCCTAGGACTATAAAAGAGGCAATTAACATGTATGATTCAAATTCCCAGTTGGAAGCCATGAAAGAAGAAATGGAATCATTGAAGAAAAATGAAACCTGAGATTTGGTACCTTTGCCTGAAGGAGAAAAGCTTGTTGGTTGTAAATGGGTATTTAAGAGGAAGACTGCTTCGGATGGCAGTGTTGAAAAGTATAAAGTGAAGTTGGTTGTAGAGGGGTATTCCCAGATAGAGGGAATTGATTATGGAGAAATATTTTCCCCTACAGAAAACCGAACATCTATCAGATTTTTTTTGTCACTGGTAGCTACGTATGAATTAGAGATTGAACAGATGGATGTGAAGACAACGAATCTCCATGGAGAGCTAGAAGAATTTTTTTATATGTCCCAGCCTGAGCACTTCGTTGAAAAAGGTAAACAAAGTCTAGTATGGAAATTAAAGAAATCTCTATATGGTTTGAAGCAGTCTCCTAGAATGTAGTACCAAAAGTTTGACACCTTTGTGTTGTCCATGGGATTTGTGAGATCAAAATATGATCATTGTGTTTATTATAAATCTAAAAATGATCGTGTGCTTATTATCACCCTGTACATGGATGATATGTTGTTCATAGGAAATAGTATAACTATGATTTCTGATCTTAAATCTTAGTTGTTTGCAATGTTCAAAATGAAAGATCTAGGTGCAACAAGGTATATTCTAGGGATGGAAATAATCAAGGACAAAATGAACATAAAGCTTTGGGTAAGCCAGAGTAAGTATGTTAACACTGTTCTGGAGAGATTTGGTATGAATGATTGCAAGTAGCTAGTTGTTCCAGTCTTGTAGGGAACAAAGCTATCTATTGAAGACTGTCCAAAATCTTCCATTGAGATGGAGGACATGACCAAGGTGCCTTATGCAAGTGTTGTTGGTAGTTTAATGTATGCAATGGTCGGTACAATGCCAAACATTGCCCAAGCAGTGGGAGCTGTTAGTCATTTTATGGAAAATCTAGGAAGGACACATTGGGGTGTTGTGAAGAGAGTGTTCAAATATTTAAAAGGAACTTCAAAATATGCTCTATAGTACCATGGAAACTTGGTTGCATCACAAAGAACATTCAACATTCATGGATATGTGGAATCTGATTGGGCAAGGGGAATTGACAATAGAAGATCCACCAATGGATATACTTTCATGTTAAATGGTGGTGCAATCAGTTGGATGGGCAAGTGACAGTGTGTAGTCGGTTTGTCTACTATAAAGGTAGACTACATGGCAGCAACTCACACCTGCAAAGAAGGTGTTTGCCTTGGTCATTTGTTTTTTGATATTGGTTTTGATGCAGAGAATATTACTATTTTTTGTGACAGTCAGAGTGTCATTTGTTTGGAAAAAAATGAAACTTTCCATGCTAGGACGAAACATATCGATGTGTAGTATCACTTTGTTCGAGATATGGTGGAGGATGGAAAGTTCTGCTTAGAAAAGGTGGATACTCTGAAGAATGTTGCTGCTACATTGACAAAGCTAGTGAACATGAACAATTTCAGATGGTGTGCAAGTTTGATGGGCCTTGGGGCCTATGATCGTTAGTAAATTTGAAGTCTGGAGGAAACCAGTAAGTCTTCGTCAAGTGAGAGCTTCTTGGAAAATGTGCCTCAACTTGCTGGCATGAGCCTCTATTAAGGACTTGATGAATTTACCCTTGATATTGTAGAGTCCTTTGTTACCTTTGGTGGGAGCATGATGGTCCTTGGTTTCATCGACTAAAATATCACATATCAGTGAGTGACAATGTGTTGTCTCACAGATATGCTGATATACGATAGAATAATATGCTCTCTTGGTGTGACTTGGGGTCATCGATGGAACCTTTCACAAGGCTACGTCGATGGACCAATGATAGATGGAAGTGACTTGGTGGGGACCACAACATATTGTACCAAAAATGGGGATCTAGATCTATGATTGAGATTTGACTAATCCAACGGTGGTCATTTTATTCCGCGCTTAGTTGAGGTGAGTACCGACAAAATTTTGTGAACCAAGCGGATTTGTCTGAGTGTTTGACGCTTGGCGGAATGCGAGGTAAGCAGGCTTCAAACACATGTTGTTGTTTTAGAGAAGCCTATTGGCAATTTTATAGACGCCCTTCTGATTCCCCGAAAGTGCACAAGATGTGTGCACGTGTCTTGGTGGACTTTGGCTAACTAGTGATTAGATGGTTATCGCCATACCATAGTGGTCGTTAGGTCATACCACGGTAGCTCGGTAGGAGATGCTCGGGGCACCGTTGACTATTTCAATAGTCAAAGTGATGGACGAATGGGTTGATGATGCACAGCATGATCTCATTCGTTGACTTTACATCTTGTTGTAAATCAACTATTATTGATCGAATGTCTAAATCTATGAAAGCGATATGTGCATTAACTATAAGATCTGATTTGACAGTTGAAAAAATCCAAATCTAGGTAATTCTCTAATATAGAATTAAATGCTTGGGGGGCTCGATGCATGATTTTAGGGTGATATGATCAAAGATCTAGTTGCTTGTCGGTGAAGTATGGAATTAAATTGGCTCCTCCTTTTGTTGTTTGATAGTGGTAGGAATATATACTAAGGTGACGATGAGAGTAGAGATTTATTATATGTAGTAATAGCATTGTAATAGTGAAGAGGTCGATTGAATGCTGCTGAGAGCTGACATATTCAAGTCAAGTCTATAACTTTGTATGTAAACCAATTTTTTACTATAATACAAAGTGATTTTTCTTGGTGTGGTGGGTTTTTTCTCCTGTAAGGGTTTTCCCACGTAAATTTGGTGTTATCTTTGTGATTGTTTATTTCTATTGCTCTTGTTATCTTGTATGTGTTCATCTTATTTTTTTTAAGAAGGGTTAAAATATGTCTTTGCACTTCTCCTCTCTATTTTTAGCGTTAGGAAAGTGTTTCCGCACTCTTGCTTTTCCTTTTCACTAGATCCATGCCTTAAAAGTTGTCACCTCGACCTACCATCAATATGTCAAGTTTCTTTTTGAGGGTAGAGAAGTTACCATCTATGGAGATCCTGAGCCTTTTTACTACAAAAAGCTTGAGGCTAAGTTCTATAAGATCCCCCAAGTGCCTAAAAATAATGAAGGGCCTACATCCACACATACCTCATTTGTTGATCCATTATCCCTTGCATCTACCTTAGAAATGACTACACCCATTGTGTAGAACATTCCTAACATCAAAGCTATGATCCAAGATAATGGTTGCGGAAATTATAATCTCTTGAAAGATACCTTTTTCTTAGGAAAATTACCTCTTTCTCCTCAATCACATGGGAAACCCACATCTAGCATCAAAGGTCTCAAAACAATAAAGATGGTAGCTACTACCTTCACGAAATGGGGAGATCTAAATCAAGAAGATGTCAATAAGGAGGATATCTCTAAACTGCTATATCAGGATGAACGAATTGTCCCTATTATTTCTATGGAAGATGATAATAAAGGCTTGTAGCTCATGAAGGGAATGGGTTATAACAAAAATGAGAAACTGGGACAAAATGACAATTGCTTGCTAGAACTTATCATTCTTGAGAAATGATTAAGGAATCTTGGTTTAGGTTGTACTACTAGCAAGGCTGCCCTTATTGGCAAAGGTACTTCTGTTAAACTGGCCGAGGCTTCCTCTTGGTTACCTACATCACATGACATGACCTTAGATGACTTCCCCCTTGATATGGGTGACCTATTTTATAATAACTCCCTCTTCATAATATCCAATACATCCTTTGATCCAAGCAATGAACCCATTGAACTATTCCTTGTATACCCCCACACTACTGTATTTCACTACAAATTCTGAAGAATGTTTGGTGACATATCGACCAAATATTGTCGATTTACCAACGCAACACTGATTTAAATTTTATCGTTGGATTTTCGTCGCTTTAACAACCAATTTTTATACATCGAAACCACAAACCAAAATCATCGATCAGTGCCACATAAGATTTTGGCGATGTTTGTTGCAAAATCAACATAACTTTATCCATCTATCAATGCAAAAAATCACAAAACATTGTAGAACACCCATTTGAAATCATCGAAAAAACACCAAATGTTCATCCATTTTATGATGAGGTGGAGAAAATTGTCATTTCCATAATGATGAAAGCTATGTCGTGTGTACAAAAACCTCATCGTAGTTTGTTTTGGTTCGTCGGGCTATGTTCGTCGAAATTGCGACGAAACCCTGTAGTTTATTTTTTTTAATTATTGAAAAGTGCATTACCTGAGCTTCTCTTTGTTTCGAGAATAATTTAATATTCTCTAATTAACATGGCCAACCACATGATGGTGGAATCTCATTTGGCCCCTCCCCCCCCATCACATCACTCTCATTTCCCCATACCTGATCATATAACATTAATCATTCATTCATCCATTAATAACATTTAACATTCATTCATTAACATATAACATTCATTCATTAATATATTCACATTCATTCATTAACATATAACATTCATTCTTTCAGTTTTTACATATTATAAAAAATATGGTTGTTAGAAATATCAGTTTCTAACATTCATTAACATATTATCAAAAATATGGCTGTCATAATATGATTACAATTACTTCTTTTTTTGTTTCTTTTCTGTAGCTAAAACAAGAAGAAGTGGAGTATTATTTTCTAAATCATCTATCCCCCCTTTAGTTGTTCTATGCTCTGCTCATCATCTTAATGTATTCCTTGTCGCGTACTCACGACGTGGAGGCCGTTGCAAGGGGGGGTCTACTACAATAACAAAGAAATGTTAAATTGATATGTTTTATTATTATTGTTACAAGTATTTCATTAATTAAAAAGAACATTAGAGTGGTGCTCTTTACCTGATGGGGCCACATCATTCTCCTGATCTCGTCTTATAGCCTCATGCTCAACATGTTGAACACCCTCTAAATCCTCTAGAGTTGAAACACAAAAGGTTACAAAAATTAATACACCAATTGCAATTAAATATGATTAAACAAACATTAGAGTGGTCCTCTTTACTTGATGGGGACACATCATGTTCTTGATCTTTTCTAGCCTGATCATGCTCAACATGTTGATCATGCTCTACATGCTCTAAAGTTGAAACAAAAAAGGTTACATTAATTAATACACCAATTGCAATTAAAGATGTTTAGTTGTATTAATCCATACCATGTTTTGTATAGCACATGAATACATCCAGTACCGGGATGCACACCATGACCTTCATCTACAGGTTGTTTTCCACCCTCACCAAGCTGCATTCCAATGTCATGTGTAGTATTATCATTGCTTGCCTATTTAAAACAAATAGGCACATAATTACTTTATGGTGGAAATTAATATTGAATAGATTGCACAAGTATTCAATTTTAAATAAACTTCATTGAGCTTATTTACCTACATGCTGAATGTAGTGGAAGCTTGTGTTTTCCCAGTAAAGATTTTTAAGCATTCAACCACAACTCCATAGCCTTGCTGGAAGGCAATCTTCAGGTCCTCTTCTGTGGGCACTGTGTTGAATTCAGAGCCCTGCATTTTTGCATAAGATCATGAATTTTTCTTCCATGCTGTGATAAAACCAAAATTATTTGCAATTTATTATCTAGATGCAATGTTTCATTTATTGACACTTACAAGTCATGTGGCTAATTTCATATAACCACCAGAGCCAAGTTTGTGCTACCCGTGTTTTTCTAGTTTTGCCTTTGTTGCCTTCGATGTGTCGGACAACCTATGAAAAGTTTGAAATAAGTTAGATTATGTAAAAATAAAGAGTAATCAGTATATAATTACATTGTTGATAGTATCACATACCTTCTTTGGCTCGGTGGTGTCTTTCCTTTTTTCTTTTCAGCCTTCTCCTTTCCATCCAACACTAGGTCCTTCCTCTCCCTCTCTGGAATCATGGGGGATGTTCATACTTTTTTTTCTTCTCTAAATGTGACCTATATTGGTCCCTCACATAATTTAGATAGGTACCAAATTTATTAAGGACCTTGGTTTGGTTGAATGTGTTATTATCGAACAACACAACTAAATGGTTAATGGGCTCATCTTTTAAATCTTTATTTTTGGCATCCCATCGTGTATGTATGGTGTGCCCAAAGATCTCCAAATTAATCTCATTTATATGTTGATAAAAAATGTCATTTCCTAAAAAATGATCATGGGATCATTAGTCTAAAAAGAGTGATCAATGAGTAAATTTCAATTGGATTATATATAATAATAATTAATTTTTTTTAAAGTACCTGGGACCTTCTTTATCTTTATGGGAATGAAATCCTCGGTCACCATGAATGTGACTGGAAATGTTCTTGTACTAGTAATAGGGGAAGATCTAGGAAATGTTGCTAAAACATCACCAGCACTAGTGGCCTCTGCATCCCCAGGTACATGTACTGACTCATGTCCTGGCATGTGTTTGCTGCCAGAGGGTGTACTACCTGATGCTTGCATTTTATGTGTTGCCAAAATTTCAGTCAAAAATATAGGCACAAATGATGGGTTCAGATGATAGTCAGCAACACATAACATGCAACACCTACTCCCCGGGCAGCACCTGCAGTACCCTGATCATGGCCAGCAACATCATGAGGACACAAAAAATCCTGTAAAAACAACACATATTTTAGTTCATGACATAAAAGAGTACAAAATATAAGACAATGAATGAACTTATGTTATAATTAAAGATATCATGATAACTTACTTACAAGTTTCATGCTCTCATTCAATATTTTAATCCTTTCTCCTACCTCATTTGTTTGAGGCACTATGAATAACAATTGAAGGATTTCTTCATTGCATTTTTTTTGGGTCTTCCTTATCATATCCAAAGGGTTTGTGGAATATGTGATGTCATCATCGCATAATAGTGACTGCACCTCCCTATGGATGCTCTCCTCTACTGCTGGTGCCTTTCACCGATCTAATTTGTACAATTACAATGAGGTAAAATTATCGGGTAGAAGTGCTTGAAGATGCATCGTGATTTGTGCTTTGGGTCATAGCCTTCGCCCTATGATCAATGTCCCGCTGTGACAAAAATTGGATATAAAAAATCATTCCCGAAATGAAACCAATAGACTTATGAAAATAATAATAATTATAAAATGGTATATTGGAGTCATTAATTGGAGGTTAGGTAAAATGGTATATAGTGGTACCACCCCCATAGTAACTGTGTTTGTATCTATATGATTCAAATTGTAATAGATTAGCAACTCTTCCCTTGCAGTTATTGATTTTATCACACATAAGAATACATGATTTCCCTTGTGCGCCTCAAATATGCAATTGGGTTGCTTATTTTTTAAACCAGGTCATGTACTATTTATAAACCTTGCAATATTCCCTGATGCTTTTGACCTTTTTTCAATGTACATAGCCACTCCTTTATTTTGATCCTAATCTTTTAGCTGTATATAATTTGCTGATAGTGCATACCTACACATACTTAGTGTATTTCAAACCAGCTGTATCCAATCTTGGTAACTGTAATAGGGTCTGACATAATCCATCAATTCAGTAACTTTTTCATAACAGACCTTTATGCTATCCATGCAAAATAGGACCAGACAATGTAATGATGATGGTGCTATGTGATATATCCTCTCGTTGACACAAAAATAAGTGTTTATTGGAGGAAGTTCCTTGGGTACCCATTGTTTCCGTAGATGTTTGTACCTCAAGGTCACCTCGATGTTGCATATGATCTCATCATCATAAGAAGATGACCCCCCTTTAGCAAGAAAAAATTCCATGTGTTTACAGAGTTTTCTTCTAATCTTTTGACCTCTAGTTGGTCTCCCTCTTTTAGACCTACTACATGTCTCGCTTTCCTCTTCTCTTCCTGATTTTCCCTCGCTCGAGGAAGATAGATCTGAAAAATACCTATTTAATGGTACCTGCACTCATAAGGATGTTGGATGAAGTTCTTTCATGGTGATATGATCCCAAGGTATGGGGTTGGAGGATAAAAAACCAAGGTTGTCACTACTAGTCAAATGCATGTGGAGGTAACAATAGTTGTGAATTTATCAATAAACCTTGTAAGGGTCTGATGATCAGAGATCACTTGGTAAGCATGGGAATGGTTTGTAGGGTCACCAACCTTATGTTTTGAAACCTTGGGTTTTGGGGACATCTAGAGGAGTAATTGTCTTGTTTCTTGGAGGTTGATTGGGTTAGTTGGTGGAAGGGTGCTATTAATTTTTGTACCTGTCTATGAAATTTTTTGGACCACCTTCCTCGAAGAAAATAGGCCCTCTGAGGTAGTACTGGTGTTTGGTTAGTTGGTCTATGAAATTTTTTGGACCACCTCTGATGTGAAATAGCTCCTCGTGCAACCATCCTTTCAGTCTATTTCTAAATGGACATACCCCTTGCCTTTAAAGATTAAGCTCCATAGGTTTCTACCCCTATGGTTTTTTGGGTCCCCCAAATAAAATAATAAAAGATGGGCCCTACTCAGATGAACCGCAAAATGTATCAGAGTTTATTTCTTTCTTAAGAATCCAGTTAAAGAGGCTAATTGGGTCCCTCCCTATCCAACATTCCTTCACCATTTTCTAGACACCCACATCATCTTCAAACCATTTATACTCTTTTCGAACCTGAAAAAAAAAGTCCACTTTCATTAGTGTTCTCTTTCGGGCTTTCCCTAGGACTGGCATTTGTAATGTTCTTTTGGAGATTTGGTTGAGTCAGTGGAATATTTGGAAGTTTTTAATGGATTCTTGTCTTTTTTCATCTCTTGTACTAGTGCAGGAGCACCTTGGCATAATTATGCCTCTATGAAGCAATGTTATGAAATTTGATTCAATGTTATTGTTCCTACTTTGTAAATCATGTTATTAGAGTCATGTTTCATATATTTGAGGTCATGTTGAGGTCATTTGGTGTTTATTAAGTCCAAAAGTGCAAAAAAAAAGTTAAAAATTCCATTGCTTTGATTGATCTGTCTAATAATAGCCCTGTTTTGGAGACTAAAAAGAAAGTACGGTATATGATTTTGTTAAATTTTCAAGAATAAAGGATGGGAGATAGTTTAATTTTTTTTCAAGTGAAATGGAATGGAAATTGTGTGGTCTATATTAGCCTAAATACTATTTTGGATCAGATTACTTTATGTTGAGTTGAAATTGTGAAGTTTAGGACAGTCATAAAGAGAGTTAATGGTAAAATGAAAGGGTAGACTGGGTAATTGTTTGTTTTGATCAAGATGAAGTTGACTAAGGTGTTTTAAGGTCTGTTAATGGTTTGGAACTCTAAACCAAAATTTGAGTGTTTGTGAAGAGTAATATAGTTGAATAAGTGTGTCAAAAGAAGGAAATTTCATGATTGATTGTGACTTGTCAAATGAGATTGTGTGAGTTTGTTTCCTTCCTCTAACTCTACATCATGTAATTCTATACGTTCTCTTATGGAAAGGCACTAGGCATTTTTCATTGCACTCATGGACCATGTATTGTTTTCAGTCCCTTTGATCATTTGTGGACCTCAATATGTAAATTTATTTCATCGAAGTTTAGAAATTTGATCCCTAGTGAACTTCATGTGTTGTTATGTGATGGTAATTCCTTTCAATATTATAGTAGAAAAAGTATGCTAAGAGAGATACAAAAACTGTAGTTCACAGGCCAAAAATGGCCACCCAACTAATTGAACATCTCAAAGCTTGGCTATTCAAACTAACAAACACTAGTACTAGGTAGTACTTGGTTTTATCAATGGGACATTGGCTCAAATTGACCAAAATATAGTATGCAACACGTCGATGGGAACAAACATAGTCTAAATCACTATACTTGCAACAAGATTTCTAAATGTGGGGGAAAAATCACTTACAGTCATTGTCCCTTGGTCGATTTTCCCTTTTTGAGTTCCATCACCTCTTGCTCTGGCTTTCCTCCTGCCAAATGGTTCCTAGTATTCCTCCTCAACTCAATGGCCTTGCAACACTCATCCAGTGAAGTCTCAAAACTCTCGACTTAGGGGCTAGATGGAGTGGTTCTTGGTGTAGTATGCTATGTTGTGCTCCTGCGTGCATGGGGCCAAAATTCAAAATATATAGTTTGTATATACGCTATGTCAACATATAGTTTATATAAAATATATATATGCTATGCCAACATATAGTTTATATAAAATATATATATGCTATGTCAACATATAGTTTATTTTATTTTCTACAAAATATAACTTTTGTATGGTGGCTTGTTGAGCTTATATAGTTGGTTTTCTCTTTCTTTATAATTTTTGATGATTTATTTCCTATGACATGATTGAATATTATCTATAGTCCTAGTGATTGTTAAAAAGGCTTATGATATGTGATGTTTGATCATGATGGATTCCTAGTAATCAGTGATTGAAATACTACTTGACTAAAGATTGAGCTATCCAATATTTTGTCATTTAAACATCATGGAGGAAATGCTTGCAATCAATGTCTTATTAATGTAGCCTACAAGGTTTTTATTCCTAGTTTTCTTTGGTCCTATTCTTGTTATGACTTATTTTTTTAGATTGGTTTGTTAGAGTAATGGGGAGCATATCTAGTGAATCAATTCTTTCAGTCTCTTTGATTCTTATCCTTGTGCATAACGAGTTTTCTTCTATCCTATGATTCATTGATTGTTGGTTTAAAACACTCATTACAACTAACATGGATATGAATTATGATGTGGGTGTGAGAAGGGATTTTTGAATATGAAGGAATGGTTTAGGAAAGTACTCCTTAATCCAAATGAGTCATTTTATTTTCATGGAATGTGTTGGGAGACTTTAAAATTAATATATTCAATCTAGTTAATATTGACACATCTAAAGCATGCCAAAGGCACTTCATAGATATGTTATGACATAAAGAAGATTGTTAAGGTAATGTCAAGTTTTGATCCATTAGGGTAGGAAACACATAGATGCATTGGTACAAAAGGTTCCATTCAACTTGGAGGAAATGGATAATTAGCTAAGGGGCTAATGTGAGATTGGACCAAGTTTATATTATGATACAGATAACTTGGGAAAAGGGATGATGAAATGGCTAAGTATGGGAAATTGTAGAGATAAATATAACACCAAGGGAAGAACACTAGAACTAATTTTAGCACTATGGATTAATGCAAGACTCAAAATTACACTAAGAGGAATCCCTTACCTCTTAAAGTAATTCTATAGGTGGGTTTATCCTCCAATATAGTGCCATTAGTTAGCTTATCATGCGAACTTCTACTATAAGTAGGATTACCATACACTTTCATAACATGCATGTGTGGTTTCAAAAGGTTTATACGTTCTTATGAATTTGAAAGAAAGGCATGTTTTGACCTTTCCAATAGGTGTTAGGGGTTAATTTGACTTGGTTTTAGCATTAGAGTGACAAACCTTGTGGTTTAGGTTCCATAAACAAAATATACTCATTTTTTTAGCTTCTTATTATCATCTTTATATTCAATGAGATTTTTAAAGATCATCTAAATATTCATTGCTAATGAAAATGCACAAAATGATGTGTAATAGATCCAAGCTGAGGCTCAGAGAGCCTCATTTTTTGAAACCATTAACCAAAGAAATGCTAAGAACAATATATGAAAGAGATGAAGAATAAGGCAACTTGTAATATTAGGAAGGACGAGATGCATTTATATAGCATGAACTCATGTTTGAGTCTCAAAAACCTCCCATATCGTCAATGCATGCGTCTAGGCTAACCATGTAAAGTTTCACTCCATACAAGCAAAAATTGAGAAAATTTCAACATTGGCCCCATTCACATGTCACTATGTGGGGTCAACATGAGGAAACGCTATTTTTTTGGGAATCAAATAACCAAAGATATGATCAAATATCTAATCATAAATATTTGTAGATTAATTAGGATTTGATCATATGGAAATTTCTAGGATAGCTACAATAGTTGTAACATCATGAATTAATTATGTAATGGCATAAAAATTAAAAACATCATGAACTAATTATGTAACAATATAACTCAAATATAATTCTATCAAGAAATAAATATAAAATAGATAATATAATCGCATAACTCATACATTTCAATGTCATTGATCTTCTTCTTCATCCAACTCTTTGTTTGTATCATCCAATCCAGATTCGACATTGTAAGGATTGGTCATATCATCATCATTGTCATTGATACTAGTTTCGATAATTTCATCATCCACACAGATATCATCTTCATGAACATTAACTCCTACTTCATCATGATCTAGTTCCTCTTCTTCAACATCTTTGCCAGGCACATCATCAACTAAATGTGTCATGGATCAATGTATTTGTACCATCATCTTCAACTGTGTTTTTTGGCGCATGATCATCTTCTTCCATAGGATCATTAACTTCATCTTTGAGATTAACAACTCCATGTTACTTTGCTTGCAAAACCACATTCTCCAGGCCATGATAATCCATATCATGTGCCCTAGGGCACCCCACCTTTATAGTAATGATCGACACAAATAAATCATCATCATGATCAAGTGAGTTTTTATATATAAAAAAAATGTTAAAACGATATAAAAATTTACAAATTCAATCAATATAAAGACATATAATGAAAAAATTACCAATGGACGATAATCATGCCCTCCTTCAACGTGACCATGTTGCCTACAATGTTTCTTAGTTGTTGTGATTAAAAGTCTTCTTGTATTTAAGCCCTTGTAATTATTGCAAGGACAATAACATTTCCCATCACCCTTTCTTTTCAATCTAGCCCAAAATCTAGCAAGTGTCTCTTCATTTTGTTTTGCACTAATATTATCTGACATGATTTTTCTTTACCAAGCTTGAATATTTAGATCTTCAAAAAATATCAAACTCACACTCCAATAATTTTTTATCATAGATAGGTAACAAAATCTAATAATTCTGATATTTTGCACCAAAAAAATTTGGCCTATAGCGTCCACAAACTATCACAAGTATAGCAAATTTGCAAGTATAGAAATTTCACAAGTATAGCAAAACACTGTTGCAAGTATAGATAAATTGTCGAACCCACTTTTATTTATTAAAAAACATCCGTCGAAATCCTGACGAATGCTAACCATATACCCATCGGCCCACAAATTAAGGAGGCTAACCATATGTGAACCCACAAATTGATAGAAGGGGATGGTTGACTTTAAGTGTATGTCAACATAGCGACAAAAATCATAGAGCATCGCAATTTTGACGAACGTCGGGCATAATTTTTTTTTAAAATTGAAAATTTCACATTAAATACACATGTACCCGATGATACATCTAATTATACATCTTTCATTGGAAATTTTTGTCGTATTTTGCAGTCAAATGAGTTAGTGCCAAATTATTGGCATGGACCAACAAGGACAACTGATTCTTGATTTATTCAAAAATGATGAAGCAATCTTATAATTCATGGACTTCATGACAACTTATCTGGGGAAGATCAAAAAGAAGGTTTCAACATAGAGCTAGACACATGGGAATACTATGGAGAGATGATTGAATCCTTTAGTCATAAAATTGATAAAATGCAACTAACACGTAGATCCTTGAGTGAAAACCACACTTTGGCACTCTTTGATCCTAAAATAGTAAAAAGAAAGGACATATCCAAGGGTGAAAAACTCTCTGAGGCACCCAAGAATGAGGGATTCAATCTCCCCCTTAGTGCAATGCATCCCGAAAAGTCAGCAGTGCTAGAAGAAAAGGCTACCTTGGTCAATCTAGGAACAAAAAAACACCCCAGATCACTTTCTATGTCAAATCCCTATTGGATGAAGAATAGAAGAACCTAGCAGCATTCCTAAAAGAGTGGAGAGCTAAATTTGCATGGTCATACAAAATTATGCCTAGCCTTGATCGTGAAGTATTTGTGCATCATTTAGTAGTATATCTTGAAGCCAAGCCAGTCAAGCAGAAATTAAGAAAAATGCACCCTCAGAATGCACTCTTGGTGAAACTAGAGTTACAAAAACTTCTAGACGTCGGGTTCATCTGGCCGATAGATTATCCTGAGTGGGTTTCAAACCTGGTATTAGTCTCAAAACCCACTAGGGGCATCAAAATATGCACCAATTTCAAAGACTTAAACAAAGCATGCCCAAAGGATGACTTTCCTCTTCCCAACATCAACCTCATTGTGGGCCTAATAGCTGGGCATGAAATTCTATCACTCATGGATGGTTCTTCAGGTTACAATCAAATCATGATCGCCAAGGAGGATCAACATAAAAATACATTCACTTGTCCATGGGGAACATACTGTTGGAACATGATGCCATTCGGGTTAAAGAATCCAAGAGCAACCTATCAAAGAGCAATGACCATCATCTTCCATGTCATGATCCACAAAATAGTTGAAGATTATTTGGACAATATTTTGGAAAAATCAAAGAATTGAAGTGAGCACATACCAATCTTAGGACCCATCTTTGATAGGATTGAAGAATACAAGGTACAACTGAATCCAAAAAAGTGGGTCTTTGGGGTTACACAAGGGAAACTTCTTGGCTTCATTATCTCACAAAGATGAATAGAAAGTGATCCAACAAAGGTAAAAGAAATCCTCAACATGGAACCACCAAAAACACTAAAACAAATGAGAGGATTGCAAGGAAGATTGCAGTCCATCAGAAGGTTCATAACACAACTATTAGATAAGATCCATTCCTTTTCACATCTTCTCCATAAAGGGATAACTTGCAAATGGGATGGCAAGTATGATAAAGCTTTCCAACAGATCAAATATTATCTACTAACACCTCCAGTGCTCATTCCACCAATACCAAACAGGCCATTGATCTTATATATCTCAATAACATCAACAACACTAGGAGATATTTTAGCACAACATGATGAGAATGGAAAGGAAAGAGCTATCTACTACATCAGAAAAACCTTGGTGGGCTATGAAATGAAAAATTCACTTATTGAGAAAGCATGCCTAGTAGTATTTTTTGCTTCACAAAAGTTTAGAAATTACATGTTGTCACATCAAATCAAGCTCATTGCAAAGATATACCCACTAAAATACCTGTTAGCAAAGGAAACTCTCACAGGGTGAATGGCCAAATGGGTGATGATCTTAACTAAATTTTACATAGAGTATGTGGAACACAAGGCAATCAAAGGATAAGTGATTGTAGACCAACTAGCAAAAGCACCCATCTATGGAGAAAACCCTTTGGTATCTGGATTTCTTGATGATCAGTATTCCTTCTCAACCTCACATATCAATGGAAGATGTAATTTGATGGATCATTCACCCAACATGGATTTGGAGCAGGCATTATTTTCATCACCCCTCAAGGTGATTACATTCCAAAGTCATATAGGCTATCATTTTCGTGCACTAAAAGCATTGTTGAGTACAAAGCTCTAATCATAGGTTTAAGGATAGCGGTTCAGTGGCAGATTTAAGAAATGAAAGTCTACGGGGACTCACAATTGGTTATCAACCAAGTCAATGATGACTATCAAACTAAAGATGACAAGCTCACCCCTTACAAGAAGATGGTAGAGAATCTAAAAGATCTCTTGATAGACATAAATTTTGAGTAGATTCCTTGCATGAAAAATAGAGCAGTAGATGCCATGACAACCATTGGATCATTATTAGACATGCTGAACAATGTCCTCCAATGTGAATTTTGGGTAGACCAAATTCTCGTGCCAACTTTCAAAATCCCTAAATCTGAATTCACATGTGTCATTATTGGTCCTAGATCCTCGTGGTATCATGACATCTTTACCTACCTAAGTAGAGGAACCCTCCCATTTGATATCACCTCAAACCTTAAAAATACCTTTGTCAAAAAGGCATCCTGATTTGTGATCCTAGGTGATACCCTTTACCGTCGAAGCATCGAAGGAACAATATTGCGATGTCTTAACCAAGAGGAAGCCTTAAATTCTTTAATAGAAGTAAACGATGGCATATGTAGTTCCCATTCCAGTGGAATGACATTAGCTAAGAAACTATTGAGCATGGGGTACTATTGGCCAACCATGGAGAAGGAAGCTCATTAATATTTGTAGAAGTTTGTCCAATGTCAACAGCATGGAGATCTGATTCATGCACCAACTCAGGAATTGCAACCCATAGTCACACCTTGGCATTTTTTTACAATGGGGACTTGATCTTATACAAAAAATCACCCCAACCTCATCTAATGGCCACAAGTTTATCATAACCGCCACTGAGTATTTCACTAAGTGGGTGGAAGCCATTCCTATGACCTACATAACAAGGAAGTAGATTGCTAAGTTTATCCTGAATTACCTCATTTTTGATTATGGTGTCCCACAAACCCTAATCTCAGACAGTGCGACACCCTTTATAAATTAGGATGTGAAAGACTTGTGCTAAAAATTCAACATCCAACACTGATTCTCTACCCCATATTATCCCCAAGGCAATGGCAAAGCATAGGCTACAAACAAAACTATCCTAAACATCTTGAAGAAAATAGTCAATGAAGTTGGTCATGACTGGCATCTATAGCTAAATCGTGCTCTCTAGGCCTATTGAACCAGTATCCACCCACCAACATGTGCAACCCCTTTCTCCTTGGTCTACGGATCAAAAGCTATCTTGCCTATTGAGTTTGAGCTCCTATCACTATGAGAGTCACTACAAAATCTGATCACCGATGAAGAATACAAAGCATCTCAGCTAAATGAGCTAGAATTCCTAGATGAGTGTCATCTTGTTGCCCTCAATCACTTACAAGTATATCAAAACTGACTGAAAAAAAAGCTATAACAAGAGAATTAAATGGCGGTCTTTCTAGGTAGTGATCTTGTCCTAAAGCAAAATCAGAAGAATCTACCAGATCAAGACAGTAAAGGAAAATTTGAGTCTAATTGGTTGGGTCCCTTTATCATCACAACAAGCTATGGATTAGGAGCATATCAACTATCAACACCTGAAGGTGAACCCTTGCAGGAGCCAACAAACAACTTGCATCTCAAAACATTTTATTCCTAGTCTTGAAGGGTATAAATATGAAAATACAAAAAAAATCAAAAAATGATCAAAATCCAAAAAAAAATAGATTGAAAAAGTAAAGAAAAAAATCGTCCTCTAGTGAAAACCACCTTGGTGGCACTTTGGGCAAGTACCTTGGTGAAAACCTGGCAAACAGGCACCTCACGTAAATAAAGCACCTCCATCTATTATTTGGCTCTTTTGTCCTATCATTCTTTGCACTACCATTCATCCATTGCCTATCCACATCCTTATCATAGCTTGATGATTGGAAGTACCATATCTCTTTAGTACTACTTGGCATATTTAAAAGGTCAGTTTGTCTTGCCTATATCAAAGTAGTTTAACCTATCACATTGGGAGAAATTTGTTATGGATCATATTAGGTCCTTGTATATCTTGAGGTCATCAGAAATCTTATCGCAAAACCCCAAAAGTATTCATAAAATCTTATCAAAAACACCAAATACATCCATAAAACGTTTATAAAAAATTCCAAAATATTTGCAAAATCCTATATAGCTAAAATCCAAAAAAAAGCGTAAAATTGTGAAGGAAAAATCAAAACATCCAAAAAACATCAAAATCCCTAAAAAGGTCAAAAAATCAAAAATCCAAAAGCAGTTCCCTATTGTCGAACTATGGGTCTCTGAGCTTGAACGTAGGCAAGGCCATCATTGATGTGCCCTCGAGACACCCTAGGTCAGTCCTTTAGGAGTCCATCATAATAAACTGGCTTTCCGTCACTTGTGCATTTCTCATCTTGTCGAGTCAATCAAACTATGTGGTCTCTGCATATATAATGTAGGGAAGGCTTCTCTTTGATTATCCCCCAAGGCCCCTAGGATAGGTCTTTAGGTTAGGTTCTTGGTTGAAACTCCTCAAAAATCCCAAAACATCCAAAAATTTTAAATTCCCTAAACATTGAAATATCAGAAAACACAAAAACATTTAAAAATGAAAAATCCAAAAACATTAGAAAACATTCAAAAGACCTAAAAAGCCTCAAATAACCAAAAATCCCAAAACATTCACATAAACCTTCAAAAAGACCAAAAAAAGCCTCAAAACATTTTCAAAATACCATAAACATTAAAATATTCTAAAAAATTCAAAACCTCCCATCCCATCTCGCTTTCACCCATAATAAATCCTCATCCATAAAAAAATGATCATCGCCTTCACCCTTTGGTAAGTCAAGTAGAAGGCAAGTGTAGCAAGTCATAAAGTGAGAACCTCAATTATCAAAATCTCAAGTCTAGATCAAAGGTAAATGTGTCAGTGAAATTTGTATCAACGACTCATCTTAGCATCATCATCTTAAACATTAATCAACCCTTTGATCACTATGTCCTAGGATGTATCCTTCCTACAATGGGAATCAGTATTAGTTATCACTTTAGCTAAATTAAACAAGGCAGTATATATAGATGACATTGAATGTTTCTCTTTGATCTTTTCTTATGATTTATCTTAATGACCCATTCCTAGGACCTCTCGATGATGTCTATCAAAATGATTTAGAGAGAAAGGAATGGGGCATCGATCATGATGTTTCATTTTCTATGCTTGTGGGTATTCTTGTAATAAAATCTTGGCACATACTTGCTTAGTTGTGTGTAGGAAGGTCATTTGGGGTATGTTTTTGATTATTGTGTATGCTTTGGTCCAATATATTTTAAGCTTCTAACTGACATTCCAACGAGGTTTTCGTATGTCAAGATGTGAACAAGAACTATCCTATCTATTTTTCAATTCAAAGTCCATTACACTAGATACAACATAACATGTAATAAAGTGCACACATCACATCATGAATCATCTATATCCGTATCATATATATATCAAAAAATGTATCATGGTAAAAAATTTGAATCAGTGTATGAACATCGATAAAAAATACAATATCCATGAGGCTATAAAAAAGGAGCCCATGAATGTATATTAGTGATAAAGAATGGGGCATAAATCAAAAAATGTCTATACATAAAAAAGCTAGCCCTGATGGCTGCTACCCTCTCTAGCCTATCTCTAAGGTTGATCCTTTGCTTGCAGCATGCCATTTCATCAAAGGGTTAGAGCTCAAAACAACAAGAATCTCTTAAGTGTGAATGCAAACATGAATTGAAAATGAACCTTCTTGGCTTATTTAAGGTAGAAAATTAGGGGTTTTTGTCCTAATTTCACATTTAAATTGGGGTTTATCATCACCTTCACTAATTTTGCCAAAGTGGACCTAAGTTTGCATCTCTTTTTTTCATTTTTGGCATAATTCTTGCATCCTAGAACCTTTCCGGACCCCCTGGGGCCTCTTTTCATCTTTATCGAGAAATCAACCCAAAATTCAAAATTTCTGCCCAATTTCTCGAGGGGGCGGGGAGTCAGCTTTATCCTTCCATTGGGGCATCTAAAAAATCAGAATTTTTTTATTTTTTCAATTTGGGCAGCAGTTTTTAATTCAAGGAGCGTTATTCTTTGAACTTAAGTAGCAAGTACCTTGCTTCAAAGAGAGGCAAAATGTAGACACTGAAAAATATCCTAATCGATATCATACATTTCAATCAGATTTACTAACATCATTTCCTCTGAAATCCATCCTCTTTTTACTTAATTGATTAAATTATCCTAGCTATTTAAGTAATTATGTCATTTTCATCTATTAATCTAATTAATTCAAATGGGTTAATTCACCTCCTTTCATGTTAAGATTTTATCTAATTAAATAAAATAAATCAACATATTTAATTTAATTCCCTAAGTCTTCTAATTTAATTAAATAACCCTAATTTATTTAATTAAATGTCATCTCACCCTCTTCCCATTCATTAAATCATTTAATTTAATTAAAATTACTTTATTCCTCCAAATCCCCTAATTGCATAAATTAAGCAATTAAACTACATTTCTTCTAATCAAAGGGAACATTCCCATGGAATATTCCTTAACCCCTTTTTGCACAATTAAAACTTTGTTTTAATTTGCAAAATGCCTTTTTCCTCACCCATGGGAATATTTCAAAATAATATTCTTATTCCTCCATCATTTGAAAAATGATATTTTCACTTGGCTTCAAATGCAAGCTACCTTGTAACTTGAGTTACAAGTTATCTTTTTACCTTTTGAACAAGTCACCTTTGACCTATGTGTGTAGGTCAAAATCATGTTTGTTTGAAGCAAATGTGAACCCTTGATCCTTTCCTTGATCCATTTGATCTTGCATTCTCATCCATTGATGAGAATCCTTCATCCATGTCTCCTCTTTTCCTCCATCTTGAACCGTTGATTAAAGCTTTTCGATCTCAACCCTCCATTTCTCATTTGCTCTCCTATAAATAGATCATTATTTAGAGACAAATGGTTCCATCTTTTTAAGAGAAAACTTATGCTATTGAATCTCATCCATCTTTCAATTGCAAACTTATGTTGTTGAATTAACTTGCATCCACATTCATATTTTACTCACTTTTAACTAGTTTTAGTTCATTTTAGTTACATAAATAGCTCAAGAGAATCCATTAAAGGATTTCATGCATCCATCTTAGTTTAGTTATGAATTAGAGTTTTCACCTTTTAGCATAGAAATAGCTTACATTAGCTTAGCAATAGCATAATTAGATCATTTTTACAATAATATCATGTTTAATTATCTTGCATCATGTCCATTTTAGCATAAATCATGTTTTAATCCATTTTATCACAATGGTTTCATCCATTTTCTTCCATAGAATTGACTAAAATAGGCTCACTAATCACGGGATTGAGAAATGGTCGTCGTTTCACATCAACATGACACCAATTCCAAAACAAGATAAGTTTTAGATGGGCTAGATTAGGAATTCAACTATTTTTGTGTAGTTTGTAGCTTTCATTTTCAATTAAATGCTTAACTTAGATTTCCATTTTGAATGATATTGTTTGTAGATGCGGTTATGTTTGGCTCAATTATACTTCGATTCATCATGAGTCAAGTGGAATCGATCCACCTTGGCAATCCTCATCTCACAGTAAGTTACAAATTTATGAATTTAACCATGAAAACATTCAAAATCTCGAAGGTTCCCTTTCAGTTGAGAAAATGCCAAAGGTCAAGAATTTAGGGCACAAGGGTATAGATATTTCGAGAGAATTTCCATTACTTTTCGAATGTGGACATTGTTTATTTTTCTTAAGAAGAATTCAAGGTGATCAGATGAACTTTGACAAACCCTATAGGATTACAAAGCAAGAAATTGCAAAAATAAAATGATTGTGTAAATATGCAATTGTTCTAGTAAAGAATTTAGTAAGGAACAAATAAATCAGAGCCCTAACTAGAGTAACAAGAGATCAAAGGGAAGTGATCCCACAATAGTGGTTTACAATTTTTGGCCAAATTGGACACTGAAAGGGTATGTGCACGATCATCATGGAAAAAATAGGTCCTTAAGTGGCAATGAAAATTCAGAAAATCAGAGTTGGGCAACTTGACATAAAAATTTGAATAAGTTATCTATATTATTTCAAAAGTATGTAAGAATAGAATCTGTGGAAAATTGAATGTAGTTTCTAAAATACTAGGTTAATTTTTGTAAAAAAAAAATCTATTCGGTGAAAATTTGAAATTTCAATGCAGTAGTACTAAAATTTCAGGGAAAAAATAAAAAGTAGGTGTCTGTCTGACCACCCAAACCATAATAAAATCATAATATTTTTTTATAAAAATTTAGATATAAGTAGAGGACTAATGTCCGGATGTGTTGCATATTTTTTTGTAATTTTTTTTCAAATAAATAATTAATTATGAATTTTTTAGTACAACTATTTAAAAATATTAAAACTCATATGTCTGACCACCTTAGCTTGGTCAAAACTTAATGAAATTCATTTTTTTTTTTTTAATCCTATTATATGTGAAGCATAGAATGTGATGCATGTTTTGGATTAAAAAAATGTGATACTGTTTGAAAGCTATAGATGTTTTTCTATCAAACTATCAATCAGGACTTTAGTCGTAATTCTAATAAAAAATAAATAATAATTATTTATTAGATTCTAAAGAAAATATAATTTATATTGGTAGAAAGATGAGAAGCTCCTTTAAAATCCCTTTTCGTTTTATCAATTTTAGGTAAAATAAAAGTCATTAGCAACATGGGCGAAGTCTGGAAAAACAAGGTAAGTCCGAACCAAATCCCGAGCCTAATACCAAGGCATTAAATTTTGTGTCAGAATATCGGATATCCTATTCAAATTAGATATAATCAGATATCTAATTTGAATCCGGTATCAGATTTGAATTCGATATATGATATCTTTTAGATCAGTTTTAAAACAATTTATACAATCTTTAATATATTATTTAAAAATGAAATTAAGCTTATAATTTAATATATATAATATCTAATAAAGTTTATAATGTAATATATTTAATATACAATTTATGGTAATCTCTTACCAAATTATGTATTTAATATATAATATATTATTAAATGTATAATATTTAAATATTATTTCAATATTTTAGTTAATCTATAAATATTTTAATATTATTTCAATATTTTAGTTAATCCATAAATAATTAAATATATATATTACCAATTTATAAAATATTTAAATATTATCTCTTTCCCTCTTGCTCTCTCCACCTCTATCTCTCTCAAGTCTCTCACTCAATCACTCTCTCTCTCTCTCTCACTCTCCCCTCTCCGTCTCACTCCCTCTCCTTCTATCTCTCCCTCTCCCTCTCCCTCTCCCTCTCCCTCTCTCCCTCAACTCTAAACCCTCTCTCCCTCTCCCACTCTCCCTCTCCCTCCCCCCCACTCTCCCTCTCACTCTCTCACTCTCCCCTCTCCTTCTCACTCCCTCTCCTTCTATCTCTCCCTCTCCTTCTCCCTCTCCCTCTCCCTCTCTCCCTCTCCCTATGCCTCTCCCTCTCCCTCTCC
>CM021103.1:73734663-73831326 GCA_007115665.2 Sequoiadendron giganteum | reverse complement strand
CTCTACCTCTCCCTCTCTCTCTCTCCCTCTTTCTCCCTCTCTCTCCCTCTCCCTCTCCCCTCTCCCTCTCCCCTCTCCTTCTCATTCCCTCTCCTTCTATCTCTTCCACTCTCACTCTCACTCTCTCACTATCCCACTCACCCTTTTTACCTCTCCCTCTCCTCTCCTCCCTCTCCCTCTCCTATCCTATCCCTATCTCACTCCCACTCTCCCTCCCTCCCTCTCCCTCTCCCTCTCTCTCTCCCTCTCTCGCTCTCCTTCTCCCTTTGGTATATGTGTGTACAAATTGGATATCCGATTTGTGAAACTCCATTGTGTAGAGGTTAATTATTACTGTTGCAGAACATGTTTTACAAATCAGATATCCGATTTGTGGGCCATAGAAAAATCCCATGTGGGCCGTTTTTGTGCATTCCAACGGACCCTGCATTCTATTTGCAGCACTTTGCAGGTGACAAATGTGTGGTTTCAGAAAGGAAGAGACAAAGATAAACTTTTAGGAGATTCTTGTACTCAAATTTGTCATACATAATGATTTTTTAGCATCTTTTATTTGGTATAATGGGGAGCATCAGTCGTTGGAAGCAAAAACGCAAGAGAAAGCTGACAAAAGAACAAATTGAAGGATATAGACAAAGAGATAGAGAAGGTCATAGAAAGAAAAGACAAGGTATGTTAAATATTGGTGAACCTGAGCCCTATGGTATTTCAAGTGAAGAGGAAATTGAATATGTTCAAGGTGAAAATGTAGAACATGATATTGAAATTGGGAATGAAAATATTCAAATTGATATTGAAAATTTTCAAGGTGAAAATGTTGGAATTGAAGATGTTGAACATGATATTGAAATTGGGAATGAAAATTTTGAAATTGATAATGAAAATGTTGGAATTGAAGATGTTGAAAATGATATTGAAATTGGGAATGAAAATGTTGGAATTGAATATGTTGAACATGATATTGAAATTGGGAATGAAATTGTTCAAGTTGATATTGAAAATGTTGGAAATGAAGATGTTGAACATAATATTGAAGCAAGTGTAAATTATGTTTCACTAGATTACACGAGAAATGAAGAACCTTGTGTGGAAGAAAGAGGTATTCCAAATTCAAGACCTTCAAGGACCCCTAAATGGTTAGTTGAAATTGATGATAACATTATAAACAATTTTGAAGGCAAGAGGTCAACACGAACTATTCGGTTGTGGGCTAGAATACTTTTCAACCAATATTTTAGCGATAAGACATTGACCGAGCAATGCTAAATTTTTATACAATTGCTAAAGATGCAAAATATGAGACCTTTGCTAGCCAAATTGAAGAATCGTTTGAACAAGAGGACCGAAAAAAATTATATTATTGTAAAAAATCTTTTTAATGCTCTCAAGTCTATTGGAAAAAATATCAAGGAAAAAGATAAGAGAGCTACTTAGAGAGTCATTACCACCACCCTAGTAAGCCATCAATTGAAAAAGGCTTGCTTTATGAGACAAACTTGTATTGATTTTGACTTAAATCGTAAAACTTTGGATATAGCACTTGCAAGAAGAGAAAAAATAGATGATCCTCTTCAAAATGATACATGGGATTTTGCCAAAAGGCTTACAAGTGTTGATAAGAAGCTAACCGATAATGTAAAGTAGACAATTCAGTAATTTTGGCATGATAACTCTAGAGTATCACCCAATGCAAAGGATGTTTTAAAGTTAAGAATTGGCAGTCGAGACTGTACACCGCATCCTAAACATTTATTGGAATCAAGCCAAACAATGTTGTTCAAAAAATTTAATCAAACACATCCAAATATGGAAATCTCGCAAAGAACTTTTGAAGGTTTGAAGCCATTCTATTGTGTGCCTCTTAAGATTCGTAATACTTGTTGTTGCAAATACCATGTGGAGCTTTCAATGTACCATGAACTATTATGCTATATATGTTCTACTTTGCATACTAATCAAATGTTGCAGGAGTGTGGTGCAATGCATCTTCCAAAATCATCAAGGGACTTTCTAGATCTATTTTTATGTTCTAGGGATGATGGTTCCTTTTTCTATAGAAATTTTTGTTTAAATGTGAAGTGCTCACAATGTGGTGGCTTGTCAAATTTTGTTCAATGTTTTCATGAGGGTTCAGAACATGAATTTGGAAAGAATCTTGTTGAGAAAAAGAGAGATGAGATAGTCAAATATATTTTGCAGAGTGGAGGTGAAGGTTGTAGATGTGAGTTGGTTACAAAAGAATGCAGTGTTTCTAATTTTATTTCAGATTTTAAGGACAATATTTTCTACAAATATGCAAGGCATAGTCATAGGTCTCAATGGCTGGATCAACAATTCAGGATATGCAAGGACTCTTTTCCGATTGGCACTATTATATCAGTGGTTGATTTTTCTGAAAACTACACATTGCAACCACAAAACGAGGTACAATCTTAGTATTGCAATTCCATTTAGATTGCTATTTTTGTCCACATAACGTTTAGACATGCACTTGATAGTACAGAGGAGGATTGAAAGATAATCAGAGAGTATCATTTTTATATGAGTGATGATAGATCTCACTCGTCCGAGTATGTCCAACATTGTTTAGAGATTTTTTTTGAGTTCTTGTAGGAGCATGATATAGCACTGGGCTGACATCTCATTTGGTCAGATAACTGTACAGGTCAATTCAAGAATGCTCATATGTTTTATTGGTTGAGTAGAATGAATGTAGAGAGGGGTGTACCTAATATTTGGAGTTTTTTTGAAGCTAGGCATGGGAAAGGGGAGCATGATGGAGCAGGTGCATGTGTAAAAAGAGCTCTAGTTAAGGAGCAATTGAAGATTTCAGGAGCAAAATTTAGTGATGCACATTCTATTGTTGATTGGTGTAGTTCAGCATTGTCACAGGGAGGGACACTTGATTCAACAGTGCACAGATTCTTTTGGTTGGTTGAGGAGGGTACAATGGGAGGCAGATTGGATTGTCATACAATCAAAGATTCTTCAAAGATGCATTCATTTTGAAGCTCAAATGCAAGCACATGGACCATTTCGACACAACAGTTGGCTTGTTTTTGTCAGAGTTGTATTCAATGTGAGTGGGATCAATGTGAGTGAAGTGAGTGGGTCGATACATGGGTTCCACAGTATCTAATTCCTTTATCTCAAACTATATCCATGGCAAATTACACAATGGAAATTTCACTTGATTACGACCAACTTTCAGATCTACTAGATGCAAAGATACAATTGAATATGATTCTCCTTGAAATCGGCCTGCTGCTGCAAGATGAAGCGTTGCTGCTCAAGTGCAAACATTTGCTTGGATTGCAAATTATGCTGAATGAACTTGATTGAGGAAATGAACACACATCACCTCGTATTTATAAAAAATATGGTGACTCTTCAAGGAGGTCAGCCTCTCTTGAAAATAATAAATTACAAAATAATATCAAGGAAGGTCGGTGGTGCAGGAGCACCTAGAAAACACTAGGCAATTAGGAAGTCTAGGATGAATTTTTGTTTTTGATATGTTACCTTGAAGGTCATGTTGAACATTGAGATAGAGTTAGAGGCTTAGGAACATGTCTTGATCAGGAGGATAAGGAGTGGAAAGGCTTAATGAGTTTTGGAACTCATTTTGCTGATGAGATTAGAAACTCATTTTACTAGACATTGGCAAGAAGTGCAAAATGGTACATTTTTGCAAATTTGCCACAAGGTAACTACAATGTACGACCAAGGGGAGGCATAACTACTTTTTTTCACCTATATAGGGTGTGCCTCAACCTGAGAGGAAGGTTGGAAGCTTTTTCACTATTGGAAATTTATGATTACAAGAGAAGACAGTGATAAATTTGTGTAATTTTCCTAGTTTTTGCTTTGAATTGTGTGTTAATGGAGTGATCCCGACACTATGAATTCTGTAGAATGTAGTGCAATTATCTTCCAAGCATTGTTTGGAATAGTAGGTAGCTAGTTTCTTCGATTCAAGCATTCTTTTGCAGTTAGTTTGTTTCTTTTGACCATTGAGATAGAGTTAGAGGCCTAGGAACATGTCTTGATCAGGAGTGATCAGGAGGATAAGGAGTGGAAAGGCTTAATGAGCTTTGGAACTCATTTTACTGATTAAGGGTAGATTAAGGGCTTTAGTTCTTGGAGAATGTTAGTCTTTAGGGTAGATTAAGGGCTAAGGAAGAGTTAGAGACATTGCACCAAGATTCACTTGGTAGGTTGATTTGTGATGGTAGTGGGGTTGGCCAGGAGAACTAGGGGTACCTAAACATGAACAAGGTCCTAAAGGTTAAGGTGATGAAGTAAGACACCAAGGAGATCTTGCAAGCAAGACCCAAAGCATGGAATAGTGATTGTTCCATCCAACCCTACCCTATCAGTCGACCTCATTCATTTAAATAAAATGAGTATAAATTAAATAGCCATAGGCTATCATTTAATTTATTACAACTTAATGTGATCACTATCATGTATGAAAAAGGTGGTAGCATAGACAAGGCAGTGGACTATTTGAAGAAAAACTTCAAAGAAATGTGGTCTCATAGAATTCAATGACAAACAAATGCAATTGACAACTGCTCATAATTTTTAGCTATGCAATGTGAAGTAATTGCATAACTGCTTAGGTTGAGTTTGTAAGAACTATATTGTAATTGAAAATTTTTCATCTATGAACATCTAGTTGTTAGTTATGCAATGTGAATTAATGATTTGAGTTTGAAAGATGTGTAATGCAATGTAATCAGCGATATAAATATAAACTACATAATATAACCATTTAGTTTTTAAAAAATTGTATATTGATATTTAACCATTGCTCAAGATAAAATTTTCAAAGAGTTTAATCATGCACATGAGGAACAAATTAAATTTTGATTGTCAATTTCTATATATCAAATTATCCAATAATCAAGTGTATGTCCATATACAAAAAAAGCATCAACGCCAACTCAAACAAAGTTTTACAAAATGTGGCATATGCCATCTCAATATGTATTCAAAATTTACATGTCAAAATGTGTATCTCATCCTAAACTACTAGTGGATCATCAAAATGGAGCCTCTTTGAAGCACTCGTTGGATTTGAAGGTAGCTGCACAAGAAAAATTCAAACCACAATTGAGATTAGTTATAATATATAATTTAAAATTGAATAATTAACATCAAAATCAATATACATTGAATTTTAATTGAACTCTAAAATTGAAATCTTGATTACCTGAAATGTACGTCTCTTCAAAGGGTTAGGAGTCCTAGAATATACCAAATCAACTTTTGAAATGCCAATCTATATATGTGAACAAAAACATAAAATTGATCCAAGTTAGCATATGATTATTGGTAATAAGAACTTATTTACCAAACACAAAATAAAATAAGCACATGTACCTCTTTAGGTTGATCTTTTTCTTTATCTCCTTCAGGTGTTTCGACACCTCCTCTTTGATGGGTTTCAACACCTACTCTATGAGGTGTTCCAATAACTACTCCTTTAGGCAGTGTGTCCCTTCTCAACATATCTGTAAAGCTCATAATTGCCTGTAAATAAAATTGACAAGTACATATGAAACTACCAATCTATGTCGACGTATGTATAATCAATATAAGATCTTAAAAATCTTAATTCAATCCAATTTGAGTTCAATTACCTTCCCCTTATCTAGATTTGCACCTCCATAGTCTCGACGAGGCTGCACCTCACTCACACTGGGTATTTCCTACAGGAGGAAAACAAGATAAACATATAAGGTATTACATAATTTCATTAATGACAATTCAAATGACAAGCAAGTATATAACATAAAATGTAAATGAGTGAGTGTGAAAATATATACTGCATGTGTGTCCAAGCCAAATGAAATGGCCCTAAGGGTGCTATCACTCACCCGTGCGAGCTCCTCCTCAGACATCAACTGTTAAATAGACCATGTAAATAAATATTAGTACTTGATACTATCTCTTATTAATATTCATTTAAAAAAAAATGCAAATTATGAAATTACAACTTAAATATTACCTGTGTCACTATTCCAGCATCTCCCTCTCTAGTAGGAGAGGACTCTGTAGGGTGTGCTCCACTCCCCTGCGACTGATCTATAATGTCTACATCATGGAGGTCATAATCAGAAGTGTCTAAGGGATGCTCAACGGGCTGTACAAGAGGACCCAAGCATATATGGCAGCACATAGTGCAAGCATGTGGCACACAAATATGTGGACCTGAGGAGGATGATGCAGTAGCACTCGAGCTTTCACCAACATAACCAAAATGTGGCTGAGCTACTGTAGAAGCATGCGAAACCAAATGACCACTCAAAGAGTGAATATCCTGAATAGTCTGTGTGGATGCATCCTCGATAATCTCTGGATGATATATTGGAGATGGCGGAGGAAGGGGAGCAAGGGGAGGAAGGGGAACATTTGGGTGCGGGACTACTCTAACTGCCCCTGGTCTATCCTAGGGCATACCTCCACTGGCACCCTGGAAGGGTTTAATGTCAAAGTAATTGACATGATGCCCTAACACAAACTCAGCATATAATTTTTTAATAAAGTAAAATGGTATGTTAGAATTATTGTTCGGTGGTTTATCAAAAACCATACACCAACGATCCCAAAAGTTAGCTACAATGTCCCTATGCATGCACCATTTTATGGAAAGTTTTTTTCTATTAACATTCACTGGCAAACCGGTGCGGGGGTCAATGAATAAAGAGGCTATTTCGGCTTTGGTTATTTGGAGATCTTTCACACCATTGTAAAACAATCCATGTCGATAATACTCCCTCATGTCTTCTTGCCACAAATAAAAGGAATTATGTTGGGTGGAGAGGGTTTCTATATTTTTAATAATTTCTTTCAATGTGTTTGTCATATCTCTCAATCGAGGCATTGTCTGATAAATTTCACAAATGCCCCTCAATTGCCCCAAGTTTTCACCAATTAAGTCTTGAATTGTTGGTTGCGGAGGTGGTGGAGCATTTGGCTGTGGAGGTGGTGGAGCATTTGACATTTGTGGATTTACATTCGCAGCCATAATACCTGATTAAAGTTAAAAACTAATTAAACTAATTGAAATTACACAATATAAATTAAATTATTGTAAAAAAACCCTAGTTTTTAATAAAAATCCAAAAAAAACCATACTTTTTCACAAAAATCAATAAGAAACTCTTATTTTTGATAAAAATACATGAACAACACTAATTTTTCATCAAGATCCATTTCAAAACATTAAGTTTTAATAAAAAATCAATGTAAACTCTAGTTTTTTTAAAAAATAAATAGAAAACCGTATTTTTGAATTTTTTTTAATAAAACCTACTTAAAATTAACAAAATCTATTGAAAAATCGATTACAAGATCGAAAAAACAAAATACATACCTTTCAAATCGGATATCGGATCAGAACGGATATCAGATTTGGGTTTCTCCTCTTGCGCCCGCGTCAAACTGTGAGAAATGAAATTAAAGAGTCGGTTGTTTGTTTATATACAGTTTCTAGAAATTGGATATCCGATTTGTGGAAACTACCTTTGGTTTTTGGTTCGGGTAGAAGTACTGTCACCCAAACCTAGAAAAGTCAACTAAGCCATTTCCGCGTTTTTGAGCCGATTCAAAATGTGATTTTTTCTCATTGCCACTTTTTGGCCCATCATGATCCTGCACATACCTGAAATTATTATTTTTAACTAAATCTTCACATTCAAGGACCTATAGTGGCTAAACCAAGAGGAATTTGAAGATGATGCAAACTAGAGTCTCATCACATTTTGTTTGTAGATTCTAAAAATATTTTTTTCAATTTTTTTGGAATAAGATTGCATTTCTTTTTCCATCTCCCATGAAAAGTGGTTTTTTTCAAAAAACAACATTTTTAAAAAGTGACGCTCACCATATACAACATAATTTATTTTTTTATGAAGGATAAAATTCTAATTTTTTCGAATTTAGATTTTTTACTATGATATCTAGCACTTTCATTTGGTCTCATAGTTTTTTATTGAATATTCTTTCCTTAATAGAGTTTCGAAGTCAAACCAATTGCAATTTAGACATAGGCGGACTGTATACAACATAACTTTTTCTGTATGTATCGAAATTAATTTTTTTTTTTTTTAATGGATCAAGGACATCAATACCTAGCACAAAAATATTTAAAAAAAATATATTTTGATAATTTTCTTTTTTTTCACATGTGCAAAACAAAGAGCTTGATTTTCGGTGAAAAGCCTATGTTTAATAAAACTTTAAAAACACATACATAATAAAACCAAAACATATTAAAATTATATTTGTGGGATAGCTAATTTTGAGGAATACCATAATCATTTCAAATAAATTTTAAATGAATTCATTTGATTCCCCAGAAGGTAAATCAAAAGTGATTTTTTATCAACATTTTGGTAGGTGTAAAGGAGACTCATTTATAGGCATGGTTTAAAACTAGTGAGGTTCTATCCAAGGGGTTTTGATCTAAGGTGGTTTGATCAAATCCCCTTCAATTGGAATCCTTAAAATAGAACTTTTGAAGGCTTAAATCATTATATTTTCTAAATATATGTGATTTCAACAAAAATTAGTTCCTCTCAGAAATTGTAAACCAGCTTTGTGGGATCACCACCTAGCACTTCTAATTCAAACTATAATAGACCTTGTGATATGGTATGTGGAATATGACACTTTATATAAGATTTATTTCAGAAATAGGGAAGGCTCTATTCGGTGATTTTCGTCTACATTGCACATCAAATGGTTGAAAAGAATGAGGATTTCAATTTGTGTGAGTTACTGAGGAATCAATTAATGGAGAATATTACTATGAGAAAGAATGATAGTTACTATAGAATAGAAAATTGGTCTCCACTAGGGTTTTAGGACCTAGGGCAACAAGTCTTTTTATACTCCACATTCAAGAACAAATCCTTGAGATTTCAATGCAAAAAAGATTGAAATTTGAAAAAGGGTGTGTTCTTGGGGATTGAATGATAAGAAATGAGGGGTTCACCACCAAGTGTAAACTTGGAAAAGAAGATGTTTGAAAACACAATTTAGTATGCAAGATGACCTAGAAATGCAAATGAAACAAAATAAAAGCTATAAACTTGAAAGTGTGCACCTGAAATCTTGTGGAGACTTGGATGAAGATTGGAAATGTTACTGATTCTAAAATTAAGGCCCACTAGGACTCATTCACCAATCTGGGTGAATTAGTCCATGACCAAGGTTTCTACACAGGAACAAGTTTCCTAGAAAAGGGTATCCAAAACTGCAAAAATCTCAAAATTGACCAAAACTGGGATTCATTGGCCACTTGTATCGAATGAGTTCAGTTTGTCTTTGCTGGAAATTAAAAGTTTTGATCTACACCTCTCGATCCACTCTTTCTATTCCTCCAGGTGTCCAGATCCAAAACCCTGATTTTTGGGGTAATAAGTGACTTTTTGTGAATATTTTGACCTTGCAAGTAGAGAGATGACTCCAACAAGTTTGAAACCTATTCTTCAATGATATTTCAAGCTCCAAGATACATAGATCTGCAATCACACATACAAAGAGGAGAAAACTTGTTGACTGTTAGGGAATGGGGGTTTTCCTTGGTCAAACCCCATTTAGGTAATTAAACCAAATGATGAAATAATGAAAGATGAACATGAAACATGGAACATAGGAAATGAACCATGAAGAATGATACCTTGATTGATGGCTTGTAAATCTACAACTCAACATGAAATGACCATGAAGGATGTAGATCTTGATCTTTGACAATAAGAATAAACCAATGCTTGGTCTTGGATCTTCAATCCTACATCACAACACTAGCTCACTAACATGTTTGATGCTTGATATGCTTGACATATGATGGATCTTGAATTGCTGCAACAATGGATGAAGAATCTTTCCCTTGAATGATCTTGAAATCTAGCTTGAATGCTTAACCCTTGCTTGCTTGACTTGATGAAAGTATGATGTTTCTTGTATTTCTTAGGATGCTTAAAGATTTCTTAGGTGAAATAATGATTTGGAAGCTTGTTTATATAGGTAAGCCACTCACATGATCTTTAATTTGATCCTCAAGGCCAACATTGAAGAAATTTGAATTAAAAACACACATTTTCTCGCTTAAACCTCAAAAATAGCTCAAATGGGACTCATTCACCCAAAGTGGTGAATGGATCCCACATGGGCCATTTCGGGGGCTAAACTATCGAGGAATGCATAAATAGTTTTTATGTTGATTTTGTCATGTTTTTGACCAAAATAAGCCTTGGGATGCACAAAATGTGGTCATAGGGGCCTATTAATGATGATACAAGGTTATAAATGTAATATGGCCCAAAATCCAATATGAAAGTGTAAATAAATACACTTTACAACACTAAATTAAGGAAAAATTGGGTCTATTTAGCTTAGAAGGGCCCTAAATCCCATGTGAATGTTTAAAACACATTAAAACACTAGATTAGGTCCACTTTGTTTATAAGCCTCCTAAATTCAATGTGAAGATGTAAATAAATACATTTTACAACATTAAATTAGGGCAGAGTTAAGTTAAATTATCTTAAAACGGGCCCAAGACCTAATGTGGATGTGTAAAACACCACACAACACTAGATCAATGCAATATTAAGTCCAAAATCCTTAAGTGGAGCTAAAAAAGAATAAAAACGGCCTAAGGACCCTTTTTTTGACGTTACAATATCTCTTTCATTTTGGTTCTTTGGTTATATGTCTAATGATGTATTTTTTGAAGTTGTTACCATTGAAAGAAAATGTTGTGTGGAAATCATTTGTACCAGTTGGGAAGCAAGTCTACTAATACCTAGAATGTTTAGTAGAGAAGGAAAATATTTTTAAAGAATACTTTATAGAAAAATTAAGTGTATGGAGTTCTGGCATGGTTTCTAGTCCGATTGTGATATTTGAGGTAGGATCCTCCTTCAGAAAGAGGAAAGCAAGAAGAATCATCTCAAGTTCTCCTTCAGAAATAAAGAAGCTGAAGACATAGGAGAACAAAGAAGAAAAGGAAGAAAAAATTACAAAAGCATTTGATTTGGTATCAACGGATGATGATAAAGAAGACTTCACTAAAGAGAAGTTAGTGAAGGTTCTTTAGCAATCTGATGGTCTAAAAAATATTGGAGATGATTGGTTGCCATGACCATCATATGAACATGATGAGATTAAAGACACCTTAACTACTTATATAATTCATAATGATATTAATCTGAGTGAGTTGACAATTTTTTTACTAGAAGTATTGATTGAGAAAATTGAAGACAGACTAAAGGCATAGTCACCTAGTGAAACAAAAGAAAAAGATGAGATTTAATTGGCTATGGAAGAAAGATGCGGAAATACATAGAAGAGGTTGACTAAGAGCATAAATGGATAAAATACATGCATCAAAAGCATAAAAAATGTGTATAGGTATTGCCTTCGGTGGCCTACTACTATCGGAAACTACATAGCAAAAAACAATGTTATTGAGCTTGAGATGGATTCTATTGGAAAGACATATGATATCCTTAATGACAAGGATGAAGCATAGAAGAAAAGGATCAATTCCTTATAGTCTGAACTTGTAGTCATTGTAGTATAGAGGGATGGTATTGTGAAGTCTTTTTTGGAAAGTTAAGGAGATAATTGAGTTGAGATTGGAACAAATTTTCGGTCTCCTAGTGGAAGCTGAGAAAAATGTTCAACAAGATCTCACTATCCCAGATACTCTTCTAGAAACAATTGTTTTGATAGTAAAAAAAAACAATACTTGTTTAAACATCAAGTTGGTAGTGGATTCCTGGAAGACATTCTTTCGAAACTAAAAGAAAAATACAAGGAGATATTTTAAGGGAAGAAGGATTGAGGTAAAGAACCATTTTTGATATCATTTTTTAAGACTGTTTTTGTAATTTTTTTTGAAGTAAGGGAGCGATAGATCTTATTTCTTTGCCATTGATGTCAAAGGGGGAGAGAAAGCATGTGAAAAGAATGAATATAAATTCAGCTCATCAAAAGGGAAAAAACTACAGAGGATGTTGTTGTTAGCTTTTCACATCTTGTGTTGTCATGAATGTCAAAGGGGCAGATTATTGGAAATTGAATTGCATCAAATGGTTGTCATTAATGTCAACACATTACTAAATTTATGAGATGGTTACCAGAAGCATTTCCCTATCGAAGATGATTGTTATATGTGGTCCGATGTGTTGGTTTTTTAGGTCTGATTTCTATCGTGAGACAAGCCATGATTTTGATATTTGAAGATCTTGGCTGACTTAGCATATACAATATATTGTGTGGACTAGCTATGTTTTATGGATGTTTTTTCGACATAAGAAATGTGTTAAAGTTATATTATTCTGACCAAATTGATGATTAAGATATTCTTGTATATATATAAAATATTTTGAGGAATGAGAAAGAGAGGAGAAGGAGATATGAAATGTGGAGTAAGTGTGAATGCGGAAAGGGATTAAAGAAGTGTGGAAAGATCTGACCCTAAATGCTTTATTAGTTGTGGATTGATGCAGTTTTATTAAGTGACTACTATGTGAGACAGTACTTCATAATCTGAGCTTCGTTGGAACTGAACCTTGGACATTGAAGGTGTACCCTATCAGTTCAATCTTTCGATAGTAATCCACTATCCTTGTAGGTTGGTGGTTAGTCATATTTTGTATCTCCAAGTTGTAGCCCTATGGATAGTGAGTCCAGAGACTGAGTCCTTAACTCAAGCAATGAGCCTTGTTTCAAGTAGTGAGCCTTTTGTAATCAGTTTTAATATTCTCTATACTATGAGTTAAATCCTCACTGTGGTTTTTCTATCATTGGGTTTTCCATGTAAATTTGGTGTTATTGTGTTTATGTGTTGGATTTAAGTTTTTGCATTGGCATTTGATGATAAATCATTTAAGAAGTTTTAAGAATTAGTTCAGGTGATTGAATTAAAGGTTAAAATCTATGACAACTGATTCACACCCCTCTTAATTGTCCTATTCAACAAGGAGCACACTCAAATTTCAGCTTTTCAAGATGTGTCCACTTTAAAAATTCATAAAATATTATATATTCATTAAAAAAATTAGCTGACAGAATGGGGATAAACTACATGGTGTTAGCTAATTTCTCACTATTCAGATGTTTGAAATTCTAAAAAAAGTTAATGAAAAGGGGGGGGGCTTAGACACTATGCTATTTTTTGATTAAAATAGGACCTGTTTTGGCTCCCCCTTTTCGAAACCCTTAATCTTTATTATTTTAAAAAAAATTAGTAGCTTAGAAATTAGACTCAGAGCACAACTCTTTTTCTTTGTGTTTCTTCAAATTTTGAGCATAACTATATTCATTTTCTTGTGCACATCAGATTTTTCTGATTTCAAAAAAAGAAGTGGCATCTTAAGAGCCATTTTTGTGTCACAACTTGGTGCACTTATCCTGAATTTTGGTAGTTTCTTTGATTTTTCTCTTAATTTGTGCATGATTCAACCTCCATAGTTTATTTCAGATTATTTTATTTACTATTTAGTTCTACTTATAGCTTGTTAGTTTCTAAACAACTTTAATGATGTCTCTGTGTTATGGTATTTGATGCACTTACAACTCATGCTTTTGGTATTGTATTGATGATAGATTACTGTGTAAAGCTAGTCTAAGCTCATTTATTTACTGCACTTAAGTTCAAATGTGTATGTGCATGCTTTAGGTATTCATGTTACAGTCTGAAAAATATGAAGTTAACCTTAGAAGATGGCACTAGTTTTGTGACATTGTAGAACATTATTGGTTAAGAAAAACTTGTTTTCTGGGAGTCTGTCTACTACAACACTTGCCATTGTTGCTACTATTCATAATTCTTAGAATTAGATTAACTCTCTAAACCTTAAATCTTTTGTTCTTTCTTTTAAATCAAAGTTAAATTTAGGATTCTAGAATCATAAGAATGCCAAATTTAATGAATAAAATGAGTTTCAGACTATTGTTCTAAATTTTCTGCTATAGTATACCTATTCTCAAACTTCTGAAACTTCATTACAAACCTATAAATTCTAGCTTTGTGAACCATAAAGGCCCCTTGTGATTACCAACAAATCACACATTACAACTAAGTTGTTTGAGCATCATCAAGACCTGACATATGAGAGACCTTGGGGTATTTTATGAGACTTATTCACATGAAATTTCATTTCAAGAGAGGTAGGACGCTTTTGTTCTCTTTGTGTTGAGAAGTGAAAAAACACCCATCAACAAGGCCAAAAGAAATCCAATGAAAAGCTCCCACGGGAAGACATGGGATTAAAGCCACTATGGTGCATAGTAAAGATTTCATTGCCAAAGAGAAACTTCAAATATTTATGCACAAATGATGGAATGAATTACAAGGAGCGTATTCATGGATAACCAAGCTTCACATGAAATTGATCCAATTAGGATGATGAAGAATGATACATCTAATTGTTTTGGTCAAATTTTTAAAAGTAAGGTTGATTGATATCATCATAGGGAAAGCAAAACCATTATGAATTTTTATCCATGCTTTTAGTGTATCATATGTTTCTTGATAGATTTCATGCACAAGTAAGAATTCTTTAGTGATCACATTCTCTCCACATACGAGATCAAATAATATCCCATTAGTGGGCTTGTCATTGATTCAATTGACTATGTAAAGAGGACCATCAAGTACATTTATAATTATATCTTTAGTTGAGAAAGCAATGTCAAGAGGATTTTTAGTTCGGCCCTTATGAGGTTGAGTTTCAATCAAAGCAACCATATCATCCACATAATTTTGTTCATTAGTGTTCATATTGTCATCATTTGTGTCAATATTCATCACATCATTCTTCTTAAGTTCACTAGCTTTGACAAATTAAATATTATGATTTGTCATAGGGATGGTAAAGATTTTCAAGTTTTGGTTAGGAGGGAAAACATACTTATTTCCTTGATCATTAACACCTCCAATTTCAAGTCAACTAGAATCAATGAGGTCTTGTACAAGATGTTTAAGATTCTTACAATGCTATGTATCATGTCCATTTTGTTGGTGATAATGAAAATATAAATTATATCTAGAGTTTGGAGGTAAAGGCTTATTAGGATCAGGAGTTTTAACGAGAGGTAAGGTGATCATTTTCTGTTGTAGAAGTTGTAACATTGTGTTATGTCCAGGGTATGGAGTAAGGGAGTGAATTGTCTAGTCTGATCCCCAAATGTAAAAGGATTTGTCTTCTTTATAGCAGCCACTTGGGTATCATTATGCTGAATTGGTTGAGGGGAATTTAGCTAAAGGAAGCCTTTATTTTGTTTCCTAATGAACTATAGATTTTTGTCACCTCTTGCACCTCTGGGGTTTTGCACCTAAAAGGAGAGAGACAAAGATCCACACTTCATTCAAGAACAAACCCTTGAGATTTCAATGCAAAGGAGATTGAAATATGTCAAAGGGAGAGTTCTAGGGGCTGAAAATTGATAAGCGGGGTTCACCACCAAGTGTAAACTTGGAACATGCAAAGTGTTTGAAAACACAGTGTAGCATGCAAACATATACTAAATGACCTAGAAATGACTATGAAACAAAACATAAAAGTGTAGAACTAAAGATGTGCAATTGGAAATATTTTGTGGATTGGAATGAAGATTGGAAGTGTTGCTGATTCTTGAATTGTAACCTACTGGGACACTTATGCCATTCTGGGCAACTTAGTCCCAGATCTGGAAAACTATTCTAAAACCTGTTTAGACCAAATGGGTATCCAAATCCGCAAAAAAATCTGAAAAATATGTGTGGTGGGACTAAGTCACCACTAATAGTGACTTAGTCCACTTTGGCTTTTCTAAAAATCTGAAAGTGGAAACGAAAGCTCTTGGTCTATGCTTTTTGCTCCTCTAGGTATTCGGATCTGAAACTATGATTTCCGGCACTATAAGTGACTTTTTGTGGATATTTTCACTTAGCTAATAAGGAGATTTCTTCAACAAGTATGCAATCTATCCTTCAATGATCTTCAAGGTACCTAAATCTACAAACACACAAATTGAGAAAGAGAAATGTTGAATGTTAGGGGATGGGGGTTTTCCTTGGTCAAACCCCATTTAGGTAATTAAACCAAATGAAGAAATAAGATAATGAAGCATGAAATATGAAACAAACATATCAAAAACTTGCCATGATGATAGATCTTGAATTTTTGCAACAATGGATGAAGAATCTACCCTTGAATGCTTCTTAATGACTTAGTGTAGACACAAAAAATATACAGATTGATCCTACACACCTGATCCTAATCTTACTAACATCGTTTCTTCCTAAATCACCCCCTTTACTAATTATTTAATTGAATAATCTCTATTTGATTAAATTCATCACATTTCCTCTCTTAATTAAATAAATCAAATTTATATGACTAAGTCATCTGCTTCTATTAATTAAATAAATCCTTTTATTTAATTAATATTTCAATTCACTTATAATTAAATAATTCAATTTATTTAATTACTTTCTAAAGTCATCTCCTTAAATTAAATAAATTAATCTTTATTTGATTTAATCTAACATCACCTTCTTTAATTAAATAAAGCAATCTTTATTTAATTAAATCTAAAATCATTATTCCTCTCAACTTTGATTTATTTAAGTCCTAAAATCTAAGTCAAAATTGTCAAATCATCTAATTTATACCTAAATTGATCAAATAATGATTAATCCTAATCCTAATCACTCCAATCCTCTAGATTTCACAACTTGCACGATAAATCAATTGAATTGATTTATTAATTCCTCTATTTTCCCTCAAATTTGAAAATCTGTCCAAAAGGGATGAGTACATCCAACAAGGCATTAAATGCCTCTTACATCTCCTTTTCCTTGATCCAAGTGGCATTTACTCCACTTCTTCTTCCCACTATACTTTTCATCTCAGCATTTTCAAATTCCACCTAACCATATATATGTGCTCATTCCTCCTCCAATCACATGTGGACAAGTGGCCTTCTCTCATTGGTTGGTGCTTTGTCCCACATTCATCCATTTTGCTTATTCTTCCATTCTTCAAATCTATAAATAGAGGCCTTCTCTATTGGCTTTGGATCCATCAACAAATAACATAATCACTATAGGCATTTAGCATTTGGTTTCTTAACATTTTTCATATTTTGCATCCATTTTCACATCAATTTAGCTAGGTTATTGGAAAATTTCTTCAAGGAAGCATCATCATCATCAAAGATCATGAAAATTACATCAAGGAATTGGGAAAGGGCGATTTTCCACACCAAAGTGGCACCAATTCCCCCATGGGATTGAGAGTTTTCTCATGTTTGAACAGGATTTGATAGCTTTTATTGTTGTGTTCTTCATTTCATTTCCTATTTTCATGTTTCAAACTAATTTCATGGGGAATTTTGATCTAACTTGCATAATGATCTAATTATATGTTTGTTCTCTTGTGTTTGTGTAGTTATAGGTTCACCATTCACATTTTGGTGCTAGGAGGGTGAATCCATAGAAATACATCACGTTTTTCTCAAAATTATGTGATTTTTTGATTTTTTTTGTGCCTATAGGAAACTCCATCGCTATCAGTTCAGTTATGCTATATTGTGGCACTACAAACTCCAAACTATGCCACTGGAGTCTTCCCACCCACAAAATTTGACTTTCAAAGTGCATCACTGGTTTTCCAAATCTCAAACTGTGTTGCTTGAACAAACAATGCCGTAATCGCGGTCATTATTTTTCTATAGACCGCCACTCTTAGTCCTTAGCGGTGCTATATTGCATCGTTGACCTTCTCTAATTGTGCCATACCCACGGATTGTGCTACTAGAGTTGGGTAAAAGGCAGATTTAAGTTTATTTTTGACATGTGTTTTTTTTCATTTTGGTTATTTTGACTTCTAATTGGTTTTTATTCTCTATTTTTGTAGTATTAACCAATTTTTTTAGGTTGGCTTGATCAAAGTGAAGAAAGGAAACAAAGAACAAGAGTTATTTATGACATATTTATCTCATTCTATCAAGTGTTTTTAAACACTTTAGGGAGAAATCATAATCCTTTTTCTAAGGATTTTTTATATTCTTGCTTTCTAGGACTCACTAAATTTCGTTTGGGCTTAAAAAGAACAAAAACAAAGGAATTAAAAAGAATCATAGGAAAACTCACTAGATTTTGTTTTTTGGGACTTAACAAATGAACAAAAAAATCTCAGACTTCAAAATAGGTGCTTAAAAATAATTCATATTATTGCTTTGTGGTTAAAATGAACATGTGTACTCTTTGTTTTGTAATCCCTTTTACAAGTTAATATCATAAAAAATATGTATGCACTTCTCTCGCACTTTATAGTGATCTTGAGAATCCAAATTCCTTTTTGTGATATGAAGTTGTATAAGTGATTACCTCCACATTTCAAATTGGGTTCCTAAAATTGAACAAATCTTGTGAGTGTGAATGGAGTACATCATGATTTTTCTCTCTTTTTTTCTCGAGAAAGATCGATTAAACTATGGATGTACTTGCTCGCTTTTGTTTATCCATAGAGGGCCTGCCTGGTGGGAAAAGTAATCACCCTAGGGAATGACCCAATCGGTAACATGCTAAAGCCGAGTGACTTCCAACCAGTATATAAGTGAGGATACTCAAGGAAAGTTTGAGTATCATGAGGATCATTCTGACAAGAAGGGAAACAATGGTCTCTTTCCACATGGATGGTCCCCCACAAAAGGAATGCCCACATTAAAACCCCTTGTTTAGAAAGGCCAAAATCCTTATCTATTTGTTCGTGCAAGAATGGTTGTTCTGAAGTCATCCCACATTCTTACGACTTTTAGTAGATATGAGAAGTATGCCATGGGAGTTTCATGGGTACTGATGCTTGGCTGACCCGAGAAGCAAGTGCATTATAAGGGGGAGCCTGTGTGGTTAAGCATCTAATCATCCACTAAGAGTAAACATAGCTGGATTTATCCAAGTGGGAACCCAACAAATACTATCTTTTCATCCTAGGATTGTGCATATTCTTGGAATCGAAAAACTTTGCTTGGATCTCAAAACATTTGAAAACAAACATTCACAAAATCTTCAAAATTTCAGACCCTTTAGAGAGAACAAATACCTTTGACAAATCCAAGTGCTCTTGCTTGCCCTAGGGATTTCATACTTAGAGTTTTCTAAGTATTTGGATTTAAATCATAATTTTTTCTCACTAAAGTCAACATTAGGAAAACTATTTCCTTGATTTCCTTGATTTCCACATAATCGAGTTTGTGGGATGAGAAGAAATTAGGACATTAGACATCAAGTTTGAAAACCTAATCAAGAATTGTTTGTGGTAAAAGGAACTCATTAAGAAAATTCAAGAAACAATTGAACCCCACACATGTGTTCTTCCAAATGATTTCCCAAAAGATCAAATTACGAAAACCAAAATCCAAAGGTCTTAGTCAAAAATCTCACAAAAAACGTTTTTCTATGCTTTACGAATCCAAAGAAATATTGACCTTTAACTTTTACAAACGTGCATCAAGGAAAACCTAATTTGTATGATTTTTATCGTCAACAAAATCCAAGTCTCTTTCAAAAGTTTTCTTTTCTCACATAGGAGGTACCAAGCATGTTCTTCAACACTGAGGTCTTGTAGAAAGGATTTTTATCTAGGTCTAATCTAGGATCAAAGTCATCATTCTCATCCATCCCTCAAACATCAAAACCAAAAATCATCTCACAAACAACTCTTGGAAATCTTGAAAAAATCATTCATGTTAGGCTCTTGGAAAATCCAAATCATCTTGTTTTATTAGATGTGTGTAGATAAATCCTTATCCACATATTTAGTCAAATTATCAATCCTTGTGAACAAGTCTACCCTTTGATAACATTCAACATCTTAAGGTTTATAAGTTCATTATCCAAAAATCAAACCCAAAATCATCTTTTTTGGCTAGGGGTGTATAGATGAATCATTCTTTACACACTTAGTCAAATTATCATCTTGTGTACAAGTCTACTCTAGGACATGTTAGAGCCCAAAATTCCATTTTAAGTCTTAGGGGTTTTTCTCATTTAAACCTCATTCTTTCCATTAAAACCTAAGTGATTTTATTCATTTATGTCTATTTTCACTATCTTTCTATAAAAATTCATTTTTTCCCCCCATCCAAAATGCTAAAACATTTGTGCCACTACCTTAAACCCTTTGAAATTTCTATCTTTCCATTTCTTACCGCTTTATCATGGAAATCTATCAAACAATCTGCGATTTTGCGATGGAGGGTAAACCCGATGGTCATCAAACAACCACCACTACACTGCAGTCAGTTAGAATACATACTGCAGTAGCATGGTAAGTAGTCAACAGCAATGAGGCAACGAAGGGTGGCGGTGAAAGAGTAGACACCACCACACCACACGCGGTCAAAACATTGACCGTGGTATTATGGTGGGCGGTGAGGTAGCGATGAGGCAACAAATAGAAGAAGGCACCACGATACGACGACTAGGTAGAGCAGAGACTGCGTTAAGGTGGTGGACAGGGGCAAGTAGTTAAGTGATGGTGGTGGTTAATGAAGTGACTACCATGATACCACACGAGGTTAGCATGTAGACCATGGTGATTGTGGTAAACCATTAGTAGGCAGTGAAGGCGGCTACTACCACACCATGACCGGCCAAAGAGGGGACCACAGTAGTGCAATGGACGATGGAAAGTGGCTAAGGTAACATTAGATGTTAGTCACGGTACCACTAGCAATCAAGCCAGTGGTCATGGTGATGTGGTAAGCAACGAGCTTGACAAAATGCTAGTCACCACGATACCATGGGATGAGGAGATGGAGCCCACGGTAGAGCGGTAGGAACACGGGGAAGATTTGTAGAAAAATAAATTAATATTAAAGGTGGACTATGTATTAAAGTAAAAAATTAATACAAGACTATAGCGTGGAAAATATTTAATTTTCCGATAAGGCATCCCAATTAAATATTTTAATTTCTATATGTTAATGAATTTTAAATGGCTATAGTAGACAGTGAAGGGTCATGACCCTCATATTTTATTGTATAAATACTTGTAAAAATTAGTTGTAAAAGGGAGAGACAGAAAAGAGATACCAAGAAGTATAGGATTTTTAGTATGATTATATTCAAAAGGACCATGTTGCATGTATAAAATTTGAGGAAGTTAATGAAAGACTATTGATTCAATGATTTTATTCTAGTATCAGTTGTTTGTTGAATTTTTGTAATTATTTGATTGTCTCCAACTTAATGTTTCTTGATTATTTAAATTGAAATATGTGATACTGAGATAGTTAGGTCACAAGTTAGATCAAAATATGTGATACAATGGAATTGTTTGATGCTTTTTCAATTGATTGGATAGATAGATCTGAAAATTTGATGGCTGATTTTTTGGCTAATGTAGTCTTAAATAAAGATGATATCACTTTGGAAAGAGTGTCTTAGGTTGAATTCAAAACAAGACCTGCTATCCCTGACAACATAAATAGCTGGTAGGTTTTTAATGATGATACTGACCTTTTGAAGTTCCTTCATTGTATAGACCAGTATGAAGCATAGGAGATTGATTTCAATGCTTTTGTGGAAGAAGTGGATGGGAAACAGACAGTGCTCAGTAGGGAAGTTTTGCAGCTTAAAACCAACAAGCTTCCTAAAGGGCTTGTGGCATTGGGGAGAGTGTATGATGGGAATGATCATTCTCTCATGAAGCAGGCACCTATTAAGAAAGAGGATATTGAAGAAATAAATATGGGAACTGAATTGGAACCTAAAAAGGTTTATATTGGAAAAAGGATAAGCCCAACCATCAGAAGAATGCTGATTACATTGCTAAGAAATTACAAACATGTATTTTCTTAGCCTTATGAGGATTTGAATGCATATAGAGAAGATCTTTTTCAACATGAAATTCCACTAAAACTGGATGCAAAGCCATTCAGACAAAGGTAGAGGCCTATCAATCCAACTCTAGAACCTAAGATGCAAGAGGAATTGGTAAATCTTAGAGATGGGGGTATCATCAAATCAATTAGGCATTCAACATGGGTTTCAAATATAGTTCCTATGAGAAAGAAGAATTGGGATATCATATTATGCGTGGACTTCAGAAATCTGAATGTTTCTTCTCTAAAAGATAATTATCCTCTTCCAAACATGGAGGCAATATTGCACAAAGTAACAAGATGTGAATTGTTGTCAATGATGGATGGTTTTCTGGTTACATTCAGGTTAAAGTCAAAGAATCTGAGCAGTACAAAACAACTTTTACAACTCCATGGGGAACATATGTCTATGTGAGAATTCCATTTGGTCTCACAAATGTAGGAGCGGCCTTTCAAAGGGCCATGGATTTAGCATTTGCAGACCTAATTAATGCTATAATGGTAGTATATCAGGATGACCTTACTGCTTACTGAAAAAGGGTTGAAGATCATGTAGAACACCTTGAAAAAATATTCATTAAAGCTTTAGAATATGGTATTAGTCTGAATCCCAAAAAGTGTCATTTTGCAGTCACAGAAAGGAATCTCTTAGGAAATATTGTGTCAAAAGAGGGAATTAGGATAGATCCTGAAAGAGTTGAGGCCATAGATAAAATTCCCATCCCAAAAACTATCAAGGCCATCTAATCATTTTTTGGACAGATCAAATTTGTTAGGAGATTTGTGTCTATTTTTTCTGAAATTATTAAGCCCATATCGAAAATGTTGAGAAAAGGACAAAAATAAGACTGGACCCTGGGAGCACTAGAAGCTTTTATATCCATCAAAATGGCTATCAAAGAAGCCCCTGTCCTTAAATCTCTAGATTTTACAAAACCCTTTCAAATATTTTCATTTGCTTCTTTACACACTATAGCTATTGTTATGTTATAGAAGAATGAGAAATGTCATGAGCAGCTTGTGTCCTTTTTCAGTAAATCATTACAAGGGTCAAAATTGAAATATTATATAATGGAAAAACAAGCCTTTGCATTAGTAAAAGCCAAAAAATATTTTAGACCATATCTTGTTGGAGCCGAAATAATTGCTTATGTTCCTCATGCAGCTGTTAAAGATATCTTGACACAGTCAAAAGTAACAGGGAAAAGATGCAAATGGATTAATAAGATTCAAGAATTTGATATGGAAATAAAAATTACCAAATTAGTAAGAGGCCAGGGATTGGCCAAGTTAATGGCAAAAATAAATATTGAAGGAAATCAAATTTGCAATGTAGAAGATGAAGGAGATGTAATTGCAAGCATTGAGCATACTCCTTGGTATACATATATCATTTATTACCTCAATAAAATAAGGTACCTTGAAGGATTAAGTGATAACCAGAGAAGAAATTTGAAGCTACAAGCATCTAAATATGTATTCATAGAAGGAGATTTGTTTTGGAAAAACATGGATGGAATGTTGTTGTTGTGTCTAGACGAGTCTCAAGAAAAACATGTTTTAAGGGAGATGCATGAAGTAGTCTTTGGAGGCCACTATTCTGCAAAGACAACAACACATAAGATCCTCAGGGTAGGTTACTATTGGCCAAAATTTTTTAATGATTCTTTTTCATATGTAAGAAAGTGTGAAGCATGTCAGACGTTTTCAAGCAAGATGAAATATCAGGGAGCTTTACCACTTAGACCTATGTAGGTCGAATCCCCTTTTCATCAACGGGGGATTGATTTTATTGGGGAGATACAAGAGAAATCAAGTGGAGGACATAAATGGATACTAGTAGCCACTGATTACTTCACCAAATGGGCAGAGGCAATCCCAACCACCAAGCAAGCAACAAGTAAAGTTGTGATCAATTTTTCAATGGATAACATTATTACTAGATTTGGTACACCATTGAGAGTGATTACAGATAATGGGATGTGTTTAAGATCTGATGAGTTTAGAGATTTTTGCAGTACACATGGTATTAATATTTCTTATTCTACCCCATATCATCCATAAGAAAATGGTCAGGCATAATCAAATAATAAAAGCCTTTTGAAGATAGTAAGGAGGATGCTTGATACAAATAAAAAGGCATGGGATTCAAAGTTAAGATTGGCTATATGTGCATATAGGATTACTGTGAGAAAGGCAATTGGAAAATCCCCATATGAATTAGTGTATGGAACACAAGCTAGGATGCCCTTACAAAATTTGTTGCTAGTTTACAATTTTATCCTTCAAGAAGATATAGATGTTCCAGAATCAATGGAGGAGAGAATGGAGCAACTTGTAGAGCTTGACGAAATGAGAAGAATATCTCAAAATCAAAACATGAAGTTACAATCCAAATGAAGTATTTGTTTGATAAAAAAGAAAAAGATAGAAAATTTGAAGAAAATGATCTAGTACTGATGTGGAATGCAAGATGCCAGGAGAAGGGAAAACATGGGAAATTTGAAGCATTGTGGCTGGGACCCTTTGTTGTTGTTGGTAAGAGAGGAGAAGATTCATATTTCTTGCAGAACATGTCTCGAGAGGAACATGAGTTTCCTGTACATGGGAAGTTCCTAATGCATTTCTTCTCTTAAAGAAGAGAAAAGGATTAAGGATTGCCAGTGCATGGAAAATTCTTAGCAAAAACCTCTTTAAACATTCTCTTCCATGCATAGTAGTTTAGAAAGGGTCTGGGTTTTCCAGTACATGGACATTCTCAGAAATTCCCTCATTGAAAACTTTGTTTTCTTTCCATGTACAATAGTGTAAGGTTTTTCTCCATCTATTCATTCCCTCCATCTGCCATGGATTTCATTTTTCATATCATTTACTTGTTCTACTCTCCCAAAGATATTCTAGATTCTTGCAGTGATTTGAAAAATCACTCATCGCCAACAGGAGCCACTGTTAGAACCCAAAATTCCATTTTAAATCTTAAGGGTTTTTCTCATTTAAACCTCATTCTTTCCATTAAAACCTAAGTGATTTTATTCATTGATGTCTATTTTCACTATCTTTCTATAAAAATTCATTTTTTTTCCACCATCCAAAATGCTAAAGCATTTGTGCCGCTACCTTAAATCCTTTGAAATTTCCATCTTTGCATTTCTTACTGCTTTACCATGGACAATTATCAAACAATCCGCGGTTGTGAGGTGGAGGGTAAACCCAATGGTCATCAAACAACCACCACTACACCACGGTCAGTCGGAATACATATTGCGGTAGCGTGGTAAGGAGTCAATAGCGAGGCAATGAAGGGTGGTGGTTAGAGAGTAGTCATTGCCACACCGTGCACAGTAAAAAACATTGACCGCGGTATCGTAGTGGGTGGTGAGGTAGCGATGAGGCAACATATAGAAGGAGGCACCATGATACTACGACTAGGTAGAGTAGAGACTGCGGTAAGGTGATGGACAGGGGCAAGCAGTTAAGTGATGGTGGTGGTTAATGAAGTGGCTACAATGATATTCCATGAGGTTAGCATATAGACCGTGGTGATTGCGGTAAACCCTTAATAGATAGTGAAGGCAGCTACTGCCACACTATGACCGACCAAAGAGGGGACCGTGGTAGCATGATGGACGATGGATAGTGGCAAAGGTAACATTAGATGTTAGTTGCGGTACCACTAGAAGTCAAGCCAATGGCCACGGTGATGTGGTAAGTAGTGAGCCTGACAAAATGCCAGTCACCACGATCCCATGGGATGAGGAGATGGAGCCTGCGGTAGAGTGATAAGAACATGGGGAAGATTTGCAGCAAATAAAATAATATAAAATGCAGACTACGTATTAGACTAAAAAATTAAAGAAAGACTATAGCATGGAAAATATTTAATTTACCAATAAGGCAACCTAATTAAATATTTTAATTTATGTATGTTAATGAATTTCAAACGGCTGTAGCAGACAGTGAAGGGTCATGACCCTTATATTTTATTGTATAAATACTTGTAAAAATTAGTTGTAAAAGGGAGAGACAGAAAAGAGATAGCAGGAAGTATATGATTTTTAGAATGTTTATATTCAAAAGGACCATGTTGCATGTGTAAAATTTGAGGAATATAATGAAAGACTATTGATTTAGTGATTTTATTCTAGTATCACTTGTTTGTTGAATTTATGCAATTATTTGATTATCTCCAGCTCAATGTTTCTTGATTATTTAAATTGAAATATCAAGTATATGTTCAATTTATCAGTGCACATTTTTTGTATCTATGTGATTTGATTAATAGGGTTCTTTAAAGAGGAATTAAATTCCTTTCAGTCAATTACAATAATCTGGGAATGTTATCTGGATCAGTAAGAAGAATAAAATAATTAAGGTTGATATTCTCTCTATAGTAGGGTTTATTAATCACATTCTTGCAAAGTTTATACCCATTATAAACTCATACTTGTATGTCAAACAATTAGATATTTTCTAAATAAAATCCATTCACCTAAACTTTCATTTGACTTTGTTTTTACCCAACAAGACACTGGTCCCCTTTGTTTCTTAGTTTTATCCATCTCATTTGACATCTGTTAATTGAACATATTAGATTATACCTTAATATTGCTTATACAATTGATACTAAATTAGGATTACATCTCTCCATTGTCAAATTGCCATTGTGGATAGATTGGTCAAATAGGAAACTTAGTTCAAAATCTGCATCATTCACATAGGTGCACCCACCTAGGTTTAGCAGAGCCTAAAGAGTAGAAGGATCAATTACATTAATCAACCTTATTCATTGACCAAAAGTGTTGTTAGAGCTTGGCAACCTCTTTTGGTTCAAACCTGCATTTTTGAGACCCAATAGGACAACATCCAATGTCACATATGGATTTTTCACTTACTTATTTAAATGCAGACATTACTTATTATGTCGGGATTTAGATAGAAATGGAATGTTTATTTAAAGATTATTTAAATGATTATTTAATGATGATTAAATTAAAATTCGAAATGAAATAAAGTTGAAATTGAATTGAAATGCAAATGCAAATTATTGTATTTATGTTTATTTTGGAGTTTGTCATTACTGATGATAAATCAAGTGCAAGTGAACGTAGAAAAATAGGTGAACGAGGTTGAAGGCGAGAACAACGATCAAGTAGAGTTGTTTAGCTGATTGACGTTTACGAATAGATGGGATCTCACACACTCACGTAGATTTATATTTTAATGTTTTGTGTGTATATCATGCTTGCAAATTGAAATTTTAGTTTAAATGTGATTTCAAAATTGTTTTTGCAAAAATGCATGTGCTTAAATGATGATTTTGTTAAATTAATGAAATTTAACATAAATTAAATAAATAGAATGCTTGTTTAATATTTTATTACTATTTTGGAAATATGAAGTTGAAATTTTGAAATTTAAATGTAATAGAATTCTAAATTTGAAATTGATTCAATTTAGTTAAATAAAGTCAATCTAAATTTAAAATGTTATTTAAATTAAAAATTGTGAAAATGAATGAATTTCAAAATTTAGAAATAGAATTCATAATTTAAACTTAGTGAAAATTGGGAAATTGAAACAAAATTCGGTTCAAAATTAGAAATTGAAATTTGCATTCAAAGATGAACTTCAGCTAAACTCAAGAATGAAATACCTTCAAATCTTAACTAAATTTTTTAATTTTGATGTGAAGATCAAATTGAGTAAATGGTGGATCTGAGTTTAGCATGAATGCATGAAAAATAGAATGATAAATGGAAGAAGAAATCCAAAATTGAAAGGACACAAAATTTAGAGGCAGAGAAGAAATTCGAAATGGATACACGGGAAAAATAAATATTAAAAAGCTCATTGTCTATGGTATTTTGGATCTGACCAGACGCACCCGAGAAGAGAGGGAGTTTTGTTTGTTTGTTTTACCAGTGGTAAATATTAACCACTTCATAGATAAGAGGCAGACAGAGGAAGGATTTCCTCCTCTCACCCCACGCCTCAACCTCCATTCGTAGCTCATAGCTCCCCCCCCTTACACACCACACTCCCCTCTCTCATCCCACATAGGAGTAGCAAGGAAGTGGCAGCCTTCATAGTTTGGTGTGCACGTTCCTAGCCAGCTTCCCCATACACAGCAACAGGGAAGAGCTCCCTTCATTCCACATGCTGCCAAAGGGAGAGTTCCCTTTCCGCACGTGCCAAGAAAAGGAGGAGTGCGGCTTGGGAGAGGCACGCACAACCCTCCCCACTCCCTTCTACACCTGCATAGGGGAAGAAAAGCAGTGAGCAGAAAGGCAGAAGATAGAAATTAAAGAAGCAACAGTTAGCAGCAAGGTAGAGAGAATTTACGAGAGAAAACAACAATTTGGATAGAAGCAGAACAACCAGAGGAGAAAAGGTAGAAGGAATTTACCAGGTAGGAACTTGTAAATGAAATTATAAATTAGATCTTTCAAGTTTTAATTCAACAAATTCTAGAAATGCTTATTAGAAATTTAAGGAAGATTTTGATTGTTACAATTTAGGAAAATAGACAAAACAAAAACTATGACTGCTAAAAATTATACTTGAAATTTGCTAAAACTGAAAATAGAATTAAATTGGATTGATTTCCAGAATCTTAGAGAAACTTTAGACACATATTAAATGAAAAATCAGTAGATAAAATCTTCCTATTAGGTAAAATTCAACCGTGTTTTAATTTCTAGAATTCAAGAAAATATTAGAAACAGAAATTTAATTTATTTATGCTGAGGATTAGATAAATTTTGATTTAAATCATTCATAGAACAATGAACTCAAAATTTGAAAACCAATTTAAACTTGGAAATGAATTGACCATATTGAGAAAAATGAAATGATGCTGATACAAATTTGTTAAATCGTGTTGATAGAAAATAAAGAAATTATTGACAGAAAAACATAGAAACATAATTTTAACTTGATTATTTCGCTTTTCATGGAAATTGTCAAAACTCAGAAATTTAAAATAGTTAGATTTAATTTGATAAATAATTGATATTTAAATGCTGAAAATAGGATTAACTTGAAACAACACGTTTTAACTTGAGTTTTAGTCAATTTTTGATAATAATCAAAACTAATTTTAAACAACTTAAATTAAAGAAGAGTATGAAACACCTGAATGTGTACTCTTTTAATTTACATTTTTATATGTATTATTTAGCATACTGGAGTTACACCTTCATATATAAAACTTTCTTGATTATTTAAATTACTCAATTAAATATTAATTTTATGCCTTTTTATGAATTGGAACAATGGAAAGAAGTATTTGTTAAACTGTGTTCATTTTAAACACTGTTTTCAGTTGATGTTTTGAAAGATTGCGAAAGAATGCATTTAATTGTTTGAACCATGCATGAATGATAGATAATTCTGCATGTGATGTTTTTGGGAAAGTTACCTTCCGGGATGGGTGCTGAATATGGGTAAATACAGAGTGTAGTTTTTCTTTTTCCAAAACTACTTTTTATTGTCGTGCATGACATTTTACTTGGCCAAGTAATTTTTGTACCATTGAAATAGATGGATTATTTGAGCTCTCTACCATATCCTAGTATCGAACTTGCTTATTTCTTAATTGAATTAGAAAAATGAAAATGCTTGTGGTTTAATAGTAGTACTAGGCATGCACCAGATTCCATCTTGCTCATAGACTGATTTTTGCTAAGCAATTCGTGCAGGGTTGGGTATTTCTTGATTGACTAAGAAATTTCGGGGAAGCGTAAGCTTCGAGGTTGGGCGAAAAAGTGCCTGATCCTTGTTCTTGTCTTCTTTTGAAGATTTTCTTATGGATGGAAGATCGACAGACTGAATCTTCTTTTTAATGCTTTATTATTTATGATGTATGTAGTGATGAGCTTATGGTGATTGAATGCCTAAGTCTCAAATCGTAAACTGGATATGTATCATCCTTTTTATTTATTATTTCAAATGTGTATTTTGAAACTTGTAAGATTTAGACTAAATTATGATGAAGATATCTTTTCGACTTTTATGTCGTTGTATGTAATCGACTTGTATTTTGATGAATGTATGAATGAGATGACGACCTTATTTGGAATATAATGGAATTTATTTTAAGTATTGTCGATTTGTTTTTAACTAGATTTTCGACGTTTACGTTTGATATCAGAGCCCTAGGTTTGAACACTAGGGTCCTTTGTCCATTACGCTAAATGAACATTCCTTGATGTAGGAATTGTGAGACATAATGGGTACAAGAGGTAAAGTTGTTGTAAGCAATGAGACTGATAGGTTGGATCAGATTCTCAGGCTTTTGAATCAGCAAGGTTCTAGAATGGACAATCTAGAATAGGAATTTTGAGGTGTTAGAGAAGGGAAAAACCCTCGAGTTGAAATTCCCAAAAATCAAGAACAACCTAACAATGACAATGCAAGGGTTGAAGTACCAAATCCTCAAGCAAGGATTGAAGGGGAATTAGCAAAAGATCTGAAAAGGGTAGCACCACCCAAGTTCGATGGTAAAACAATAGGTGATGGAGCAGAAGCTTAGGTCATTCAGATGGAGAAATACTTCGAGCTCAGGAACATGTCCAATGAGGCCAAGGCAGTTTGGGTTGCATACCAGCTTACTGGAGAAGCTGCTACTTGGTGGGATAACGAAAAGACTGAGAAGAAATTACTACTAGGTGGAGCTACATGGGAAGTATTCTTGAACCTTTTCAGGAAGAGGTGGCTTCCACAACTTTTCTTTGACAGGAAGATGACAGAGTTCCAGAATTTGGCACAGGGTGGTCTTACAGTTACCCAGTACTAGGAGAGGCTCACCAATGTCCTTAAGTACGTACCACGGTACCAGATGGATGAACGGTTTTGTATCCGTAAATTCATTCTTGGGTTGAGACCACAGGTTGGAGTTGATGTAGACATGAATAATCCATTGACGATGGATGAGGTCTTTGAGAAGGCCATGAAACAGGAACAAAAGTTGCAGCAGGTAGTGAATTACAGGAAGAGTGTGAATGCAAAATCTGGTTTTGGAAACAGAAAGTTCGAAAATAATAACAACAATAACCAGAGGGGCAATAGCAGTAATCAGTAGATTAGGAATCTGAAGAGGGGGAACAACACCTAGGATAAAGGAGAAGGTAATTTTGGTGGGAACAAGAAGGTGAATAATAATAACACCAACTTCTCCAATATCAGGAACAGGATAGGTGGTCAGCAAGGGCCATGAGGTGGATGCTATACTTGTGGAGGAGATCACTATGCCTCCAAATGCACTTAGCGTACAGGAAATCAGCGAGGTGGTAATGATCGATGAGCACCGCAACACCAGATACATGCAGCGGTTGACAATCGTCAAGCCGACTTTCAATCTACACCTATCCAGATGTCGGGTAAGCTTTTCGATCAATTTGTTTCTATTTTGATAGATACTGGAGCTTTAGAATGTTTTATAGACCCTAAAGTAGTTGATAGATTACCTGCTACACCTGGATTTATGTCACAATCATGGATGGTTCAGTATGGAAATCAAGCAGAGAAGAGGGTAGATACATGTTTATCATGCAGTGACTTAGAATTACCTAACTTCCAAACCCAAGTTAATCTTTATGTAGCACCATTGGGTTCTTATGATGTGATCTTAGGGATCAACTGGTTAATTGAGCATAAAGCCATAGTGAATTGTGAGGACAAGGTGGTAAGCTGTTTGGATGATTTTGGTCATCCAATAGAGATTCTAGGATCTTGGGAGCCTTTAGAGTTGAGACATATCTCAGCTATGCAACTTAAGAAAGCACATTGGAAGGGATTTTCCATTTTTTCTATTTTGGTGAGTGATTTGGAGAATGCCCAACAAAGTCCAAAGGACTATCTAGTTCTCAGGGAGTTCTTGGATATCTTTCTAGAAGAACTTACAAAATTACCGCCAAAGAGAGAATTTGACTTCTCGATTGAACTGTTACCTAGAACGGAGCCACAATCCAAAGCTCCTTACAGAATGACTACTACTAAATTGTATGAACTGAAAGCTCAGTTGTAAGAGATGTTGAAGCAGGGATTCATAATGCTGAGTGTATCACCATGGGGTGCACCGGTAATCTTCATTAATAAGAAGGATGGAACCTTGCAATTGTGTATTGATTATAGGATGCTTAATAAGGTTACCATCAAGAACAGGTATCCTCTACCTAGGATAGATTAGTTGTTTGATCAGATGAAAGGGGCCATTGTGTTTTCTAAGATTGATCTTAGATCAGGTTACCATCAGTTGAGGATTAAGGATGAGGACATTTCGAAAACAACTTTCAGAACTTGGTATGGACACTACGAGTTCACCGTGGTATGCTTTGGCCTAATGAATGCTCCAGTGGCATTCATGAACCTTATGAACAATATCTTTAGAGACTGTTTGGATTATTTCATGCTCATATTTATTGATGACATTTTGATCTACTCTAAGATAGAAGAGGAACATGAGGAGCACTTGAGAATTGTTTTGCAACGATTGAGAGATCGAAAGATTTTTGGCAAGTTTTCAAAGTGTAATTTCTTTCAGGAGAAGGTTCACTATTTGGGGCATGCGATATCTGTTGAGGGAATCTCAGTTGATCCTGTGAAGATAGAGGCAATTGTAGATTGGCCAACACCAAGAAGTGTTACAGAAGTCTATAGTTTCATGGGACTTGTAGGTTACTATAGGAAGTATGTTGAAGGGTTTTCTAGAATTGGAACACTTATTACTTCTCTTCAGAAGAAGGGAAAGAGATATGAGTGGATAGAGAAGTGTGAGGAAGCATTTCAGATTCTTAAACAGAAGTTGACATCAGTACCAGTGTTGACTATACCGGAGCCTAATGGTCACTTTGTTGTGATTACAGATGCATCAGGTGAAGGTGTAGGAGCAGTGCTAATGCAGGAAGGCAAAGTGGTGGCATATGAGTCTAGGAAACTGAAGTAGTATGAGTTGAACTATGCGCCACATGATCTTGAGCTTACAGCTATTGTGCATGCATTACAGATGTGGAGACATTATCTCCCAAGGGAAGCCATTTGAGCTTAAGACTGATCATTTGGGACTTAAGTACATATTCACACAGCCGAACCTCAATGCAAGACAGAGGAGGTGGCTTGAGTTCCTGAGTGAGTATGATTTTGGTATCGAGTATATCAAAGGTAAGGAGAACAGAGTTGTTGATGCTCTTAGCAGGAGAAGACATCTATCTGCTATGGTGACCACAAGGTCAAATTTGAGACAGTGAGTGTTGCAGTATCTTCCAGGTGATGAACATTATGACAGGGTTAGACAAGGCTTAGAGGCGGATCCTTTAGATCATATATTTGATGGTTATGTGATGGAGAATGATGGCATTATTAGATATCAAGGAAGGATGTATATCCCCGAGGGTGGAGATTTGAGGAAGTTGATTCTTGAGGAAGTTCATGATGCACCTTATTTAGGGCATCCAGGAGTTACAAAGATGGTGGCAGAGTTGAAGGCTTTCTATTTTTGGCCTAAACTTAAGAAAGATGTCATGGAGTACGTGGCTAGATGTTTGGAATGCCAGGGAGTCAAGGCTGAGCATGTGCATCCAGAAAGACTTTTGTATCCCCACGATATACTTGAGTATAAGTGGCAAGTAATCAGTATGGATTTCATCCAAGGATTACCTTTGAGCAGGAATAGGCATGATACCATCCTAGTAGTTGTTGACAAGCTGACAAAGGTTTCACATTTCATACCAGGGAATTTGAAGGATGGATCTTTGACTCTTGCAAGGAAATTTGTGCAAGAGATATTTAGGTTGCATGGTGTACCAGAGACCATTATTTTTGATAGAGATACCAGGATGACATCTAGGTTCTGGACTACATTGAATGCAGCTTTGGGAACTAAACTGAATTTTAGTTTTGCATATCACCCACAAACCGATGGCCAAACTAAAAGGGTCAATCAGGTTGTGGAGGACTTACTGAGGATGTACTACATGGATCAGAAATACAAGTGGGAAGAATATTTTCCATTGGTTGAGTTTTCCTACAACAACTCATACCATTCTTCATTGGATATGGCACCTTTTGAGGCACTCTATGGATGAAAATGTCGTACACCCATCAGTTGGGACAAGATCGAAGATAGGATCATTATTGGACCAGATATGCTCAAGAAAATGGATGAGCAGATGAATTTGATCAAGGGTAGGTTGAAGGAAGCAACCGATAGACAGAAGAGCTATGCTGATAGGAATAGGAATTTCAGGTAGTTTGTTGCAGGAGATAAAGTATTCTTGAGGGTTAAGCCTCATAAGAGCTCTATCTCGTTTGGGAAATCATCAAAGTTCGCACCAAGATATGTGGGACCCTTTGATGTATTGGAAGTTATTAATCTAGTTGCTTATAGACTAGCGTTACCACCTACTCTTGCTCGACTCCATAATGTTTTCCATGTTTCTTTGTTGAAACCTTATCATCGTGATGTGACTCATATTCTTGATTGGCGTTCATTACAGGAACAGGATCCAGGGGTGGTGCTAGTGGAGCCCATCTGAATCCTAGACAGGCGTAGCATTAAGCTACGTAACAGAGATAGTACCTAGTATAAGGTCTAGTGGGACCAGTATACAGAGGGCAGTGCTACGTGGGAGGATTCTCAGACGATAGACCGTCATTTTCCTCATTTTCTTTCTTAGATTACATTTATTTTGTGCGGAGATACTTGATACTCTGGTTTTGATTCACATGTTGTGAACTTTGATAGCATGGATGCTACTATATTTGCTTATGTTTATGTTGGAGAACTATGTTGCTAGTTACTATTTTATTATGCTTGATTGAGATACTATGTTATTGATTGAGATATTATGTTTTAATAATGATGATGATGATATGCTTATTGAGTGACTAATAAGACATCGAGACAATGTCTCTTCCAATAGGGGAAGGAGATGTCACGTATGGATTTTTCACTTACTTATTTATATGCAGACATTACTTATTATGTTAGGATTTAGATAGAAATGGAATGTTTATTTAAAGATTATTTAATGATGATTAAATTGAAATTGAATTGAAATTGAAATACAAATTATTGTATTTATGTTTATTTTGGAGTTTGTCATTACTGATGATAAATCGAGTGCAAGTGAACGCAGGAAAACAGGTGAACGAGGTTGAAGGTGAGAACAACAATCAGGTAGAGTTGTTTAGCCGATTGACGTTTACGAATAGATGGGATCTCACACACTCACATAGATTTATATTTTAATTTTTTGTGCGTATATCATGCTTGCAAATTGAAATTTTAGTTTAAATGTGATTTCAAATTTTTTTTTGCAAAAATGCATGTGCTTAAATGATGATTTTGTTAAATTAATGAAATTTAACGTAAATTAAATAAATAGAATGCTTGTTTAATATTTTATTACTATTTTGGAAATATGAAGTTGAAATTTTGAAATTTAAATGTAATAGAATTCTAAATTTGAAATTGATTCAATTTAGTTAAATAAAGTCATTCTAAATTTAAAATGTTATTTAAATTAGAAATTATGAAAATGAATGGATTTCAAAATTTAGAAATAGAATTCATAATTTAAACTTAGTGAAAATTAGGAAATTGAAACAAAATTCGGTTCAAAATTAAAACTTGAAATTTGCATTCAAATATGAACTTCAGCTAAACTCAAGAATGAAATATCTTCAAATCTTAACTAAATTTTTTAATTTTGATCTAAAGATCAAATTGAGTAAATGATGGATCTGAGTTTAGCATGAATGCATGAAAAATAGAATGATAAATGGAAGAAGAAATCCAAAATTGAAAGGACACAGAATTTAGAGGCAGATAAGAAATTCGAAATGGATACACAAGAAAAATAAATATTAAAAAGCTCATTGTCTATGGTATTCTGGATTTGACCAAATGCACTAGAGAAGAGAGGGAGTTTTGTTTGTTTGTTTTACCAGTGGTAAATATTAACCACTTCATAGAGAGGAGGCAGACAGAGGAAGGATTTCCTCCTCTCACCCCATGCCTCAGCCTCCATTCGCAGCTCATAGCTCCCCCCCGCTTACACACCACACTCCCCTCTCTCATCCCACATAGGAGCAGCAAGGAAGTGGCGGCCTTCATAGTTTGGTGCACATGTTCCTAGCTAGCTTCCCCATACGCAGCAATAGGGAAGAGCTCACTTCATTCCACACACTGCCAAAGGGAGAGTTCCCTTTCCCCACGCGCTAAGAAAAGGAGTGCGGCCTAGGAGAGGCACGCACAACCCTCCCCACTCCCTTCTACACCTGCATAGGGGAAGAAAAGCAGTGAACAGAAAGGCAGAAGATAGAATTAAAGAAGCAATAGTTGGTAGCAAGGTAGAAAGAATTTACCATAGAAAACAACAATTTGGATAGAAGCAGAACAACCAAAGGAGAAAATGCAAAAGGAATTTACCAGGTAGGAACTTGTAAATGAAATTATAAATTAGATCTTTCAAGTTTTAATTCAACAAATTCTGGAAATGATTATTAGAAATTTAAGGAAGATTTTGATTGTTACAATTTAGGAAAATGGACAAAACAAAAACTATGACCATTAAAAATTATACTTGAAATTTGCTAAAACTGAAAATAGAATTAAATTGGATTGATTTCTAGAATCTTAGACAAACTTTAGACACAGATTAAATGAAAAATTAGTAGATAAAATCTTCTTGTTAGGTAAAATTCAACTATGTTTTAATTTCCAGAATTCAAGAAAAGATTAGAAACAAAAATTTAATTTATTTATGCTAAGAATTAGATAAATTTTGATTTAAATCATTCATAGAACAATGAACTCAAAATTTGAAAACCAATTTAAACTTGGAAATGAATTGACCATATTGAGAAAAATGAAATTATGCTGATACAAATTTGTTAAATCATGTTGACAGAAAATAAAGAAATTATTGACAGAAAAACATAGAAACATAATTTTAACTTGATTATTTCGCTTTTCATGGAAATTGTCAAAACTCGGAAATTTATTATAGTTAGATTTAATTTGATAAATAATTGATATTTAAATGTTGAAAATAGGATTAACTTGAAACAACACGTTTTAACTTGAGTTTTATTCATTTTTTGATAATAATTAGAATGAATTTTAAACAACTTAAATTAAAGAAGAGTATGAAACAATTGAATGTGTACTCTTTTAATTTACATTTTTATATATATTATTCGACATACTGGAGTTACACCTTCATATAGAAAACTTTATTGATTATTTAAATTACTCAATTAAAATACTAATTTTATGCCTTTTTACGAACTGGAACAATGGAAAGAAGTATTTGTTAAACTGTTTTCATTTTAAACACTATTTTCAGTTGATGTTTTGAAAGATTGTGAAAGAATGCATTTAATTGTTTGAACCATGCATGAATGATAGATAATTCTGCATGTGATGTTTTTGGGAAAGTTACCTTCTGGGACGGGTGCCGAATATGGGTAAATAGAGAGTCTAGTTTTTTTTTATCCAAAACTGCTTTTTATTGTCGTGCATGACATTTTACTTGGCCAAGTAATTTTTGTACCATTGAAATAGATGAATTATTTGAGCTTTCTACCATATCCTAGTACCGAACTTGCTTATTTCTTAACTGAATTATTAAAATGAAAATGCTTGTGGTTTACTAGTAGTACTAGGCATGCACCAAATTCCATCTTGCTCGTAGACTGATTTTTGCTAAGCAATTCGTGCAGGGTTGGGTATTTCTTGATTGACTAAGAAATTTCGGGGAAGCGTAAGCTTTGAGGTTGGGCGGAAAAGTGCCTGATCCTTGTTCTCGTCTTCTTTTGAAGATTTTCTTATGGATGGAAGATCGATAGACTGAATCTTCTTTTTAATGCTTTATTATTTATGATGTATGTAATGATGAGCTTATGGCGACTGAATGCCTATGTCTCAAATCGTAAGCTGGATATGTATCATCCTTTGTATTTATTATTTGAAATGTGTATTTTGACACTTGTAAGATTTAGACTGAATTATAATGAAGATATCTTTTCAACTTTTATGTCGTTGTATGTAATCGACTTGTATTTTGATGAATGTATGAATGAGATGACGACCTTATTTGGAATATAATGGAATTTATTTTAAGTATTATTGATTTGTTTTTAAATAGAATTCTGACCTTTACATCCAACCTCTTAGAGTTTATGAGTTCACTATCCAAGCCAAAATCCAATCAAGCCAAAGTCAAGATCAAACCAAACCAAATCAAATCAAAACCTAATCAAAAGTCCCAATTCCTAGCATCTCCTTCAAGATTTCTGAAGAGTTCAATCATAAATATCACCCATCTTCCATTTATCTCATCATCACCACTTTGATCCTTAATCATCCTATTTTTTCTCTTTTGTACCTAAAGTTATATCAATCTAAATAATTAGAAGATCATGTCACACATTCTTGAAAATTGATCCCTATTTTATGGTGCAAACTAGATCATAGCAAAAGAATAACATGGAAATCAACAAAGAAACATTAACTTCGAGTGACTTAAACCAAACCGCTCCTGAAATGAATCTCATTAGACCAAGCAATCCCATAACTACTCTTCCTCTACCATCACAAAATCCTCAAGAGGAAGGTCAGGTGGAAGACATCACCAACAATGTCTTAGGGATGACACAGGATGAAATCACTGAAATGCTTCAAAATACTGAGACTCATAGAATTGCCAATGCCATGATGAGGCTCAATCCCTCCCAATACATGCTTGAGTTGGCAAAAGAAGGGGCCAAACTCCCTTCCGATTATGACATAAGCACTATTATGGAAAAGCCTCTTGGAATCATACCTCCAATTCCACCCACAACTCCATTTCAAAGCATCCCACAAATCACATCATCCATTGCTCCAAATCAACCGATTGTTAACAAGGGAAGCTCATTGATTCATGCGCTTCAAACACATCTCCCTGTGAGAAACTGAGGTCTAGATGAAAACACCATACCGGATCAATCCATCCTGGTGAATTCGTTACACCCATATTTTCCGCTCGCATTTCATTATCCCACAAATCCAACCTCTTTTCATGCAACAACGATGTATCTTCTCAACACGCAAACCTCTCTGCCCATAACCTCACAGGGAGAAGAGGGATTATTTGTAACAGGGGGAATCTTTGATCCCTCCTCCTCATCACTTTTCCAAGGGAGTACACCATTCCCACCATTTCCATTAACATCTGCACCACCCCTTGGGTTGGGCCTTCCACCTTTACTGAACATCAATCAACAAAATCCGAGCAACCCTTTGATCATAAATCAAAACATCATATCGAATCCTCCCATCTTAACATCGATATCAAAACAATAGATGGATACCACTCAAGAAAACCCAACAATCAACACATAATCTACCATCCCTCAAGTATCTCAAAACATGATCTCCCAAGCACCAAGCATATCAATCATACCATCCACCACACAAATACCAATCATCAATACAATGATACCACTCATCATAACAATGAACACTGTTCCTAATCCGCCACCACCACCACCAAATCCAAGCATGACAAACTGATTTAGCCTCACATTGCAAGTAGCTCAACAAGCCACCTATCAAAAGGGACTTCAAAAAATTGAAAATCAACAAGCTACACAACTTTCTACCTAACAAGCGCAAGCATAATTAGTGATACAACAAGCACTATAGGCTACCCATGCTCAAGCTTTACTACAAAAATAACAAGTTGCCCAGGCCACTGAAGTTGCTCAAGCTGCACAAGCCACATAGGCTACCTAGGCTACATAGGCAGCCCAACAAGCACAAGCTCAAGCTCAAGCACAGTATCAAGCTCAGCAAGCGCAAGCACAAGCTCAATACCAAGTACAACTACAAGCCACTCAACAATAAGAATAGCAACATGCCCTATAATAGTATCGAGTGCAATAGGAAGTAGCCCAATTACTAGCCCAATAACAAGCTTTGTTGGCATAGCAGCAATAATACCAACAACAAGCTTTGTTGGCATAGCAGCAATAAGACCAACAACAAGCATTGTTGGCATAGCAACAACAAGACCAACAACAAGTATTGTTGGAACAACAACAAATTTAGGCATATCGGGAAGCCTTAATCACACAAAAAACCTTGCAAAAAACTCCCACCAACACTCCATCCATCACTCAAATGCCTCAACCACTTCATAACACATTCACCTCACCTCTTGACCCTTAAGATGAGGTGACAACACAAATCAAGTTTCTCTCGTAGCAAGTGCTCGATCTCCAATGAAGGAAAACAACGAGGAAACCAAGCAATCTATGCACTTATCCTTTCAACATGAGCCTAGAAATGGCACCAATTCCCCCATGGGATTGAGATTTTTCTCATTAGAATAGTATTTGATCGCTTTTATTGTTGTATTCTTCATTTCATTTCCTATTTTCATCTTTCAAACTAATTTAATGGGAAATTTTGATCTAAATTGCATAATGATCTAATTATATTTTTGTTCTCTTGTGCTTGTGCAACTATAGGTTCACCATTCACATTTTGGCACTAGAACGATCCCAAAATTTGACAAATATCATGGGTTGAGAAATTGTGAGGATCACATCAAGGAATTCCAAGTAAACTACATGGAACTCGCATATAATGATACATATATGATGCATCTATTTCCTTGAAGCTTGGATAGTCTCACCATGGAGTGGTTCTCTCACTTACCTACCAGCATCAAATCATTCCAAGAGATCGTAGACACATTCATAAAGAATTATGCATTCAACATTGGCATGGATGTTAGCCTAGAGGAACTATCTGTGCTCAAACAAGGTAAGGGGGAATCATTCACTTATTTCTTACAATGATGGCAATCCAAGGCCAACAAGAGCAAGTGGTCCATGCCGGAGAAACAAAAAATTTGCACCATCATTTCCAATCTTGAGAAAACCTTGGCATTTCATCTAAAAATGTAGTGCATCACCACTTACGACCAATTGATCCCCAAGATGCTTAACATCAAACAAGCCCTTATTGCACAAGGGGGGACACCCACATATCCAGAACATCAAGACAATTGACTTTCTACTAGCTATAATGAAAAACCTCACACATGGGAAAAAAATAGGAATGTCACTAATGAGGGTGTGGACGTCGATGCCAAGGTCGTAATCAGTGCTCCAAAACAAAACACCCCAACATATCAACAACCGTAAAAAAATAATCACAACAACACATAGGCCAATGCGGTATCACAACCACCATCCAATAATCAAATCAATAATCTGAATAATCAAGGAGGACCACCTCTACGGAACAAATATCCCCCCAAGAGAAAATTTACCACTCTTGGGGAATCAATCGAATCCATCATGAACAAATTGGTGAGTGAGAATCTCATCAAAATCCCCACTTTTGAGAATTATCAAGAGCTCCTAGTGAAATCACTTTGGTATAATGAAAATTACCTTGTGCTTATCATAAAATCAAGGGGCACACAACAACCAATTTCATGAAGCTGAAAAATATAATCCAAGACCTCATCGATGACAAGATCATAAACATGGAAAAACCAACTAGAAATCAAGACCTAAAGATCTACATGAATTTGATGCTGGACCATAACAAAGGAAATAACAAATAGAAGAAAAAATTTGACAATGTAAACCATGTGTACGAACAAGTTATCACATTGCTAGGCCATCACAGCCACCTAGGGCATCCACCTCAAATCCAAAATCCGTTCCTAATGGCTACAATGTATTAGACCAATTGAAAAGAACTCTCACTTAGATCTCCATCATGGAGTTGCTAAAGATCTCATCTGCCCATAGAGAAATCCTTGAGGAAGCATTGGATTTATCTACCATCTTTGCCAATCTTGATACAAACCAAATCCAAGCTGTGGTTAAAAACATTATCACCCCAAATCTCCTCACATTTTTTTATCAGGACTTCCCTGCTCAACCACCTCACAATCATGCACTCCACCTTGAATTCTTGGTTCTTAAAAGAAAAGTCAAGAGGGTCTTGGTGGATGGGGGTGTAGGTCTAAACATCTGTTCTCTCAAGCTCATAAAGAATCTGGGATTCTCTGAGGATTCCATTGAAAAAGGCAAGGGCATCACAATCAGAGCATATGATGACCAAGAAAGAGTGTCTCGGGGCACTATCCAACTCCCTATTCAAGTAGGGCTACCTACTATGGAAATCACCTGCCAAGTCCTTGACCTTGATTTTCCCTATAAAATCCTCTTGCAGTGTCCATGGATCCATGGGATGCAAGAAGGTGCATCAACCTTCCATCAGTGCATTAAGTTCACATAACAAAATCAAGAGGTCACAATCTATAGTGATCCTAAAAAAATTCATACTATTTTTGAAGCAAAATACTATAAAATCCCCCAAGTCCCAAAGAATGATGAAGGCCCTTCAACTTTGTATGTAGACCCAGCTACTTTGGCCTCCACTTCTAAGACAAAGACACCTTCCATTCCTAATATATCTGAAATCAAGCTCATTATCCAAGAAAATGGGTGTGGGGATTATAAAATGAAGAAAAGTGCTTTCATCATAGGAAAGTCACCTCAATCTCCTAGGTCAGATGGACAACCCCAACCAACTCAAACACCATCCCAAAATTTTAGGGTGGACCCTTCTAGATTCAGATGTTGGGGGGATCTAAGTCGGGAAATAGTAGATGAAAGATACATATCAAGCTCACTAAACCAAGATGAAAGGCTCGTACCTAATCTTCCCATGGATGAAAGAAGCAAAGGATTACAAATGAAGCTTGGTATGGGCTATCACAAAAAAATGAAATTCTTGGAAAAAAATAATGGTCGATTTGAACCTATCATTCCTAAGATGTGCATGAGAAATATTGGCCTCAGATGTAATCCTTTGAGTATAACTATACATAGAATAAGCCCCCCCATTAAATAATTCAAGACTCCCCCTCAGCTATTAGCAGTCGCCCTTCAATTAATTGTATCCACAGGTCTACCTTTAGATAACTTTACCTTTGACATAATTGATGTGTGTAGTAGTAGTGATGAGGAAGATACCATAACTGACTTACCTATGATTTTTGAAGATTCCTCCCTACTCATGATCAACACCCTATCTTTTGAGTCAGACCATCAAACCCATGAAATAAACCTAGTATATCCCCAACTCATCGATTACAACCAACGAGGACCACCAATTTTGGACACATTAAAAAATGATGAGGCACTCTCAGAGTTCATGGGATTGTGAGATATGGTACCATATGGGGATCACAAGGTTGGGTTCGACATCATAATGGATACACAAGCCTATTACAGGGAAATAATTGAATCCTTTAGTAACAAAAGTGAAAAATTGAGAATAATCTCTATGTCTTTGAGCGAAAACCACACCCTAGCACTCTTTGACTCAAAAAAAATAAAAATAAAGGATGTATCCAATTATGAAAACCTCTTTGAGGCTTCAAAGGATGAAGGATTCAATCATCCTCTCAGTGCCATTCATCGGGAGAAGTCAGCAGTTCTGGCAGAACAGTACAATCCGATTAACTTGGGAATAGAAGCAACACCACACATAACATTCTATGCTGAGTCACTTCTCATAGGAGAACAAGAAATCTTAGCTGCGTTCCTAAAAGAAAGAAAGAAAAAATTTGCATGGACCTATACTGACATGCCTGGGCTTGATCCGAAGGTTTTAGTTCATCACCTAGCTATGTATCTCGAAGCAAAGATGGTAAGACAAAAGCTAAGAAAAATGCATCCTCAGATAGAATTGTTGGTCAAAATGGAATTATAGAAGCTCCTAGATGCTGGTTTCATACAAACGATTGATTATCCAGAGTGGGTGTCAAACCCAGTACCTATTTCAAAGCCCATTGAGGGCAATCGCATTTATATGGATTTCAGAGATTTGAACAAAGCATGTCCCAAGGATGAATTTCCACTTCAAAAAATTGATATGACCATGGATATGACGACCATACATGAGATGCTATCACTAACAGATGGATTCTAAGGATATAATTAGATCATGATAGCTAAGGAAGACCAACACAAGACAAATTTCACTTGTCCATGGGGGACATATTGCTAGAATATGATGCCATTTGGGCTGAAGAATGCAAGAGCAACCTATAAGAGGGCCATGACACTAATATTTCATGATATGATCCATAAAATTGTGGAAGTTTATGTGGGTGACATATTGGATAAATCAAAGAAGCAACATGATCACATATCAGCCCTAAGCTCCATCTTTGATAGACTAGAAAAGTACAAGGTCCGACTTAATCCAAAGAAGTGTGTCTCCGAGGTACATTCAGGAAAGCTCCTAGGGTAGATTGTATTAATGAGAGGAATAGAGGTCGACCCCACCAAAGTAAAATAAATCCTCGAAATGGAGGTACCCAAGACATTGAAGTAGCTAAGAGGACTACAAGGAAGACTCCAATCCATCCGTCAATTTATAGCACAACTAGCAAACAAAAAAATCCCATATTCTCATCTACTCCATAAGGGGGTAGCATAAAAATGGGATGAGAAATGTGACCAAGCATTCAACAAGATCAAGGATAACTTACTCACGCAACCAGTCCTTACACCACCAATTCTAGGAAAATCCTTGATCTTATACACATCAGCAATGATAGCAACCCTTGGCACTCTCTTGGCACAACATGATGAAAACAGGAAGGAGAGATCTATTTAATACATCAATAGAACCATGGTGGGACATGAGATGAACTACACACCCATTGAGAAAGCCTACTTGATAGTTGTGTTTGTGGCACATAAATCCAGACATTATATGCTAGCACATCAGATCAAGCTCATTGTAAAAATAGATCTGCTCAAGTACTTGCTTTCCAAAGCAACTCTCACAAGGAAAACAATGAAGTGGGTGATGATTTTGATAGAGCATGACATTGAGTATGCAGAATGCAAGGCTATCAAAGGACAATAAATCACAAATCAACTAGCAGAAACACCTATATATGTAGAGAATCCACTTGTTTCAGAGTTTCCTGATGAATCAATCTTCAACCTTAGTATAGCGGATCACTAGAAAATTTACTCTGATGGATCCTACACACAACATGGGTCAGAGGCAGGAATCTTCTTTATCACTCCACAAGGGGACTGCATACCTAAATGATACAAGTTGTCATTCCCGTGCACAAACAACATCATGAAATACAAGGCTCTTGTCATGGGGCTAAGAATTGCAGTATAGTGGTAGATCATGGCACTTAAGGTCTACATAGACTCACAATTGATAATCATCCAAGTGAATAATGAATATCAAACAAAGGATGACAAGTTGACTCCATACAAGAAATTGGTGGAAAGCCTTAATGAATTCTTATTTGATATCACATTTGAATAGCTACCAAGAGAAAATAACAAAGCAATAGATGCAATGGCTATGATCAGATTACTCCTAGAGATCCCACACAATATCCCAAAGCAAGAATTCCTCGTAGCATAGCTTCTCATACCAGCATTCAAGGTACCAGAGTCTGAATTTCTATGCAAAATCATTTGTCCCGATGATCCTTGGTACCATGATATATACACTTAATTGAGAATAGGAGTCTTTTCCAACATAACCTTGAACCTCAAAAGAGACTTTGTTAAAAAGTCATCCCATTTTGTCATCCTAGGAAAAACCTTGTATCGTAGAAGCATTTAAGGGACCCTTTTACATTGCCTAAACACTAAGGAAGCCTTGACTGCTTTAAGCAAGGTACATAATGACATTTGTGGTTCACATTCGAGTGATATGACCTTGGCCAGCAACTCCTGAGGATGAGGTACTATTGGCCTACAATGGATAGAGAAGCACATGACTATGTCAAAAGGTGTTTGTAGTGTTAGCAGGATGGGGACCTCATCCATGCACCAACTTAGGAGCTCAACCCCATAATCACACCTTGGCCCTTTTCACAGTGGGGACTCGATCTCATTGGAAAATCACTCCCACCTCATCCAATGGACACAATTTTATCATCACTGCCATAGAGTACTTCATGAAGTGGGTGGAAGCCATTCCTATGACCTATATTATATGAAAGAATATATCCAAGTTCATCCTGAATTATCTTATTTTTCGATACGGTGTCCCTCAAGCCATTATCTCAAATAATGGGAGACCTTTAAAAATTAGGACGTTCGTGACCTATGCCAAAAGTTTAAAATCCAACATTGCTTCTCCACTCCATATTATCCCGACCAAGCAGAAGCTACCAATAAGACTATCCTAAAAATCCTCAAGAAAATCGTCAATGATGCTAGTTGTGACTGGAATTTACAGCTAAATCTTGCCTTATGGGCCTACCCCACTAGCATCCACACACCAACAGGTGACACCCCTTTTTCCTTGGTGTACAGATCATAAGCCATACTCCCCATTGAGATTGACCTCCCATCCCTAAGGATATCACTGCAGAATCTCATAATAGATGAGGAATATCGGGTCTCATCATTGAATGAGCTTGAACTACTAGATGAGCGGCATATGGATGCCTTAAACCCCTTACAAGTATATTAGAACCGTCTCAGGCGAAGCTACAACAATAAAATCAAGTGTTAGACCTTCCAAGTCAGCAAGATGGTATTGAAGGAAAATTAGAAGAACGTGCCAAATCCAGATAGCAATGGTAAGTTTGAACCTAACTAGTTGGGACCATTCACCATCACAACGAGCTACAAGTCAGGGGCATATCAGCTATCAACACTTGAAGGGGAACCTCTGCAGGAGCCCATGAACAACTCCCATCTTAAAATAATTTATGCTTGATCTTGTAAGGGTGAAACCAAAAATTAAAAAAATTAAAAATATAAAAATACAAAAAAATTTGAAAAAAGGATTGAAAACAGTAAAGAAAAAAATCATCCTCTGGTGAAAACCACTTCGGTGGCGCTTTGGGCAAGTACCTTGGTGAAAACTTGGAAAACAGGCGTCTTGTGTAAATAAAGCACTCTCCATCCACCAGGATCTTCATGGCTTGTTCTGTATCATTCATCCATCATGCTCCCATTGTATTCCATCACATCCCATATCTCCTTTCATCCATCTATTGCGTATGTATCATAGCTTGATCCTTTGTTCGTATCATGATCTCCCTAGTACTACTGGGCATATTCCTAAGGTCAGTTTGTCCTACCTTTATCAAAGTAGTCTATTGCATCACACTGGTGGCATGTTCTATTACCTGCATTAGATCAAATTCATGTACATCATTGAAGTCATCCTTAAAAGCTCAAAAACTCCAAAAACATCAAAAAATATCAAAAATCCAAAAACATTCATAAAATCAAATAAAAAAATCCAAATCATATCAAAATCCAAAAAAATCAAAAAGTGGAGTCATGTTGTCGAACTATGCCATCTTTGAGCTTGAATGTAGGCAAGGTTGATCTTTGATCATCCCTCAAGACACTTAGGTTAGTCCATTTGGAGTCCATCACAATAAGTTGGCAATCCATTTGTTCGTATCTCATCAATAATCGAGTCTGCGTCAGTCAAACTATGTGGTATTTGCATGTATAATGTAGGAAAGGCTAATCTATTGATCAACTCTTGAGACCCCTAGGATAGGTCTTTAAGTTAGTCTTTTGGTAAAAATCTCTGAAAAAACCATAAAATTTTGAAAAATCCAAAAATCAAAAGAACCTCAAAATATTTCAAAACACCAAAAAAACATCCAACTATTTGAAAAAAATCCATTCATCTCAATTCACTTTCACTCACAATAAGCATCACTCATAATAAATAATCGTCAACCTCAATCTTTGGTGAAGAAATCAGAAGCAAGTCTAACAGGTTAAAAAGTGTGTTCTCAACTGTCAAAGTCTCAAGTCTAAGTTCATAAGTTAGCAAGGTAGTCAACTCAGATTATCAATAACTTATCATCTATTCAATCTCAATCATCTGATGACAACATGTCCTAGGATGCATCCTTCCTACAATGGACATCAACATTAGGCATCACCATAGTTTATTCTTGGCTAGCGGTATGAAGAACATTAGCTTTTATGTTTACTTTATTTTTATCTTTTGACTTATCTTATTGCGCTCATTCTAATGACCTCTCAATGATGTCCAAACGAAAGGATTTAGAGAGAAAGGAATGGGGCAACGATCATTATATTTTAATCTGCTGTGATTGTTGGATATTCTTGTAAAATAAATTTGTGATGCTTGATTTGTTTGGTTTGTAGGGAGGGTGTTTTAGGTGTCTTGTTGACCACATAGGAGGGCTTGCTTTTCTATGTTTTTGTCTGAGGTGTTTTTAATATCCAAACTATATTATGAATAAGGTTTTTTATGTGAAGTGTGAACAAGAGTACTCCTATTTGATTGTCGATTTAAAGTTCCTCACACTAGGTACAATACTATCCTTGTTCTTTATACCTTGATGCATTATACCTAAGTGTATTATCAAACATAAGGTAAATGGCCCTTTTAAAATCCCAATTCCTAATTATCATCATTATCATCATCATTCATAGTATGGGTGTTGGATATTCTTTTCATTTTATTCTATCTTCTCTCCATACTAACATGGTACCATGACAATTAATCAAAAACATTGATAAATGCATCCATCCTACATCCACAAATGATCACCATAATGCATATCATATCATATCATATAGGAAACATAAATGCACCGGATTTCATCATTCATATAGATTCATCTCATAAACATCATAAAGTTGCATTCATAAAAGGTGTTGTCACATAAGCATTATCAAGTCATCCATTGCATGGTCACATATCATATGCATCATCATTATACATCCATATCATATCCCATTATAATAATATCGTTATGTATCATAATCATTTGCATTTCATGAATCATGTCATGACCATCTCACAAATCATTGCATATCATCATAAAACATCATGTCATAACATTGCATTCATAAATCATTGCAAAATAAGAATCATCATATGGGCATATCACATAATACCAAAAACATTTATCATATCATATCATTGCATTTCATAGTTGTGAAGAATAATAGAGATTTTTTATTTTAAATATCTTAAGAAATCATCGCATTCATGTCATTGCATATCATATATATCATAAATCACAACATCATCATAATCATTTCATATCAAAAAAATTGCAAATCATATAGGTTTGTTAAGCATCTCATAAGCATACATCTACATCATCATATCATAATATACATCATTCCATTCTCATCAAAATGCATAAGAAAATATACAAAAAAAAATGCATCCATAATCATGAGCATCAATTTGCACATCATGAGTCAGAGCATATAGGAAATTAAATACATCCATCATGCATAAGTAAAGTTGGACACATCTCATAAATGAATTGAACCATCTCATATATATATCATCAAAAGTAACTGTCATGGTACAAAGATTAGGATCAAAATATGTGTGAATTAAGGATATAATACAATCAGGACAATAAAAAATTGGAGTCCATAGAGAAAAAGGAATACTGTCTCTGATAAAAAAATGTGAAGCTAGCCTTGTTGGCTGCTGTCCTCTCCCACCTATCTCTTGACATGCTCCTATGCATGTCACATGTCTCTCTACTATGAAAACTCTGGCACTCAGGCCCCCACAAATACACCCTACCTATAATGCACTTTGTGATACTCAGCCTCTCTGATGGCCTCGTGGTACATCCATGCTAAGACCATCCTGCCCTGGGAGGCACTAGCCATACTCTCTAGCTACCGTCTCTGACCTATCTCCTAATCTCTCTTGGACTTGGCTTGGTTCCTCTCGACGGTCAATTCTTACACTTGAGCCCGCAAACCTTGTACTTGTGCTTGTAGTTGTTGTACAATGGCATCTCTCTGATCTAATTTTAGTGGTAGTTGTGGTGGTGGAGGCTGATACTGGTAGTCCCCTTAGGGGCTGCTCCTAGTGGTCGCTCAAGATCTCTCTCTCCCCATCCCCATCTCGTTGTCTCTCCCTATCTCCAGGAACTTGATCTACTTGTACCCTTTTCTCTACTTGATGTGGAGGTGGTCCACCTCCTCCTTTGTCCCCATCTCCATCTCCATCCTCTCTGCCTCCTTGCCCTCACCCTTGGCTTGTTGACCTACCTCTGGGCCTCTATCATAGGGTGCTACACCTGGATCTATCAACCGAAGGACTGGTTTGAACCAAGTTGTATATGCTACTATAACTCCTGCATCCCCCTATCCCTAATCATATGGCCATGGTCTGGCCACCAAATTTTTGAAAGAGGTAAGTACCTCACCGGCCAGGATCGGCTTGCCCCATGCTAACTCCCTCATAGTATGTGCGAATATGGCCACATATTGGTCATCAAGATGGTCCTATATGTCCCCAAAATGTCTGGCCACTCTGTCCACGAGATACCTCTTTATCATGGTATATTCCCTACCCTTCATGAGTCTATCCTTCTATGCAAATAATAGATGTTGTACATCGTCGAACCAAATAGGCATGCCAAGCTAGGGCCTGCATGTGAATACGGTCATCTCATCTATGACCCTTCCCCAATGAGCAATGCCACCTACCCCTGTATGTATAAATGATTTCATGACCCCTCCGTATCACCAAACAATGGGATCATCCGGCTCCAAGGCAACCACTATAACCTATGGGTGTTGCATAACAGTGTGCTCCTAGGCCTAGACATGTAGGAGTGTAACTCCAGCCCCAATGGCCCTGCTATCCAGATAAGAAAACTCATGTAAATTATGGTAAAGGGAGGCCAACATCACTAGCCCCCATGCAAAGCACTCTCTCCTATGAAGCATCAGCTTCCATGCAAGACCCCATCCTGGGTTGACCTCTTGGCCACACCGATCTAGTGCCACAAGTCCTGAAATGATCACGACGATAATCAATCTGAAAGTGGGCATTGTACCCCTATATCGCTCAAGCTCAATCTAGCCCTCAGCAAAAATAATATCATCAACCTCCATCACCTCATAACAGGCGTCCCTCTCGACATCCACATCATAAATGACTCTCTTTGTGGATGGGAAATCGAAGGATGTGCTAGACATCCTCTAGTGTGACTATAGCCTCTCCTGTGGGAAAGTGAAATGAGGATGTCTCGTTGTGCCATTGCTCTGCCAAGGATATCATCATCCCCAAATGTGTTCAAATAGGACAGGCATAGGTGATATACCATAGGCCGATCGCCCCAAGGTGCTCCTGGAGAAACTCATGTAACCCAACTAACCAACTAAGAACTGGGGACCAATGCTCCCGTGAATGAAGTATCCTAAAGTCCTCCTGCGTAAGAAAAGCCACAACACCAAGTTTCAAAAAAAATTAGGATCCCGCCTTAGGTTTTCACAATTGAAACAACAAATGTGGCGTTGTTTGCAATTGTAGTACAGTTTTCAAATTCCAAACTACGCTACCGCAACGTAGTTTGATCGCTCCCCTAAACCCTAACTTCGAAATTGCACTGCTGCGACACATTTTGTATATGCGGTGGGCTTTGACCTAAACCCTAATTTTCTAAACTAAGCCACCACCGCACCCTTTGCATATGTGCAACACACTTTGAGGTCGCACGATACCATTTTTGCACCCTTAGTGATGCTATATAGCTCCACTTGACTTAATTTGACTTTTGGACCTTGTTAAATGCACGTAAAAATAAAAAAATTCAAGATGGGTAAGGATCATATACCACTTGTCCTACATTGGCTGGCCGTTGGTGCACTCACACTCGATCAGACACGTGTCGTGGAAGCAATCTTTGTGCCATCTCAAATAGTGCTTAGAGCTCAAAATGGAAGAATCTCTAAAGGCTAAGTGTGCAAATGAATTGAAAGTGATCCCTTGGGGCCTATTTAAGCTTGAAAGTTAAGATTTTTTTAACCTATTTAGTCATCCATCTAAGGTATGGGACCCCCGATCTTGTTTTCGCCCGACCGAGGGTTGTTTTGCATATTTTTTTCATGTTTTTGGCATCTTAGACCCTTTCTGGACTTGTCGGGCAGCATGTACTCTTTTTTCACAAGATCACCCAAATATCCAAATTTTTGTCCGATCTCTCAAGGGGGTAGTATACTAGCATATTCCTTTTCGCTAGGGCAACAGTGGGGCATTGAAAAATCATTTTTTTTTAAATTTTGATCTTGGAAGTTTATTCTTTTAACCAATGCAACAGGTACTGTAGACATCCAAATTTGATCACTTCCATATGATCAAAATCATCTATTTTATTCATCTATTTCATTAATAGTGATTAAATAATTTATTTAATCATTATTTAATTTTCTACCTAAGGTTCCTAAAGTATCTAATTAAATAAATTAAATACTTTACCTTACCCCCTTGTCTTCTCTAAATTAAATAAGCATGACAAATTATTTAATTTAGTCATTTAACCTATTTGGATTAAAACCAATTTTTAATTCCTCTTTTCTCTCTCCTTTTCACATTCTCCATAATCCTCTTTTAATCTAGATTAAATTAATTAATCTGTGATTAGGATGTGCACCACTTAATCAAGATTAAGTCACATCCTCCATAATCTCCCACTTGCCTCTAATTTCCCATTAATTATCTTAATCTTGTGTTTGTACAACCTTAATCAGAATCATTAACCATATTTGGCTTACCTTTTCTGGTCAACCTTCCCACTTACCATTTTTAGCCTGGACTCCCTTCCCCATGTAAATTTTTAATTCACATATATTTAACCAAAGTTCCCCTCTTCCCCATGTGAATTTTTAATTCACTTTTACCTTCCCAAGGTCTTCCTCATCCCCCATGCAAATATGACATGTCATTTCACATGTGCCCAAGGCTTCTAAAACCTTGGACTTGTCACATCTCCCACATGTGACAAATCTCCAGCTTTTTGGAGACGTCCTTTTATCCAATGAATCCTCCATTAAATGTAAATTTTTAATTTACATTTATTCTTCCCACACATTTCTCCTTTTCCCATGGAGATTTTTGAGGAATTCTAAAATTCCTCAAAAGTCTCTTTCATCCTCATTTGGGGACAAGAAGTTCCTTTTTGAGAAAATCTTCTCATCCCCAAGGTACCTCAAAGGTAATTGTCCTTCATCCACCTCATGTACTTCCCTTCCACCTCTTGTCCTTCTCTTCCACCTCATTTCCACATCACTCCACCCTAAGACATCTTGTCAAGATGTGAGGGCTTGTGAGTCCTCAACTCACCATAGCCCTTCATCTTGATCTTTGTTGGGTCAATCCCAACCGTTGAATTCTCTAGAGAATTCAATTTAGCCTTTAAATACCCCTTCAATTCCCTCATTTTTAACAATCAAGTCTTTTGCAACAAAACTCTTGCAAAATGGTCATTCAAGCTATCATCCATTAGAGAACTCACATCACCAATCCATATTGCATCAATCCATCTTGCATCCATTCAATCCCATTTTCCATCCAAGGAGCACACAATTATTGAAGCATCAAAGGGCCAACCAAGGAAGGAGCAGCAAAGGAAAGGTATAACACACTTAAATCATTATTTATTTTAAATCATCTGCTTTGTTTCACCATTTCTTAGACTAATCTTATTGAGGTGCCCTTTTATTTTGTTACTTCTTCCCATTTGCATTATTAGTTCTTCATCTTGCATCTCACATTAGGAGTAGCATTTTATTAGGATCACAGGTACATTTCTTCAAAGAGGGCAAAAATATAGACATGGGAAATATACAGATTGATCCTACACACCTAATCCCGATCTTTCTAACATCGTTTCTTCCTAAATCATCCCCTTTACTAATTAATTTAATTGAATAATCTTTATTTGATTTAATTTAACATCACCTTCTTTAATTAAATAAATCAATCTTTATTTAATTAAATCTAAAATCATTATTCCTCTCAACTTTGATTTATTTAAATCTTAAAATCTAAGTCAAAATAGTCAAATCATCTAATTTCTACCTAAATTGATCAAATCATGATTAGTCCTAATCCTAATCACTCCAATCCTCTAGATTTCACAACTTGCACAATAAATCAATTTAATTGATTTATTAATTCCTCTATTTTCCTTCAAATTTGAAAATCCCTCCAAAAAGGATGAGTACATCCAACAAGGCATTAAAGGCCTCTTACATATCTTTTTCCTTGAGCCAAGTGGCATTTACTCCACTTCTTCTTCCCTCTAAAATTGTCATCTCAACATTTTCAAATTCCACCTAACCATATTTATGTGCACATTCATCCAAATGTGCTCATTCCTCCTCCAATCACATGTGGGTGATCCCACAATAGTGGTTTAGAACTTTTGGCCAAACTGGACACTATAATTATTATTTTTAACTAAATCTTCACATTCGAGCACCTATAGCAGCTAAATCGTGAGGAATTTGAAGATGATGCAAACTAGAGTCTCATCAAGTTTTGTCTTGAGATTGTAAAAATATTTTTTTCAAAATTTTTGGAATTAGATTGAACTTATATTCCCACCTCCCATGAAAACTGGTTTTTTTTCTTTAGAAAACAATATTTTAAAAAGTGACACACACCATACAATGCATAACTTTTTTTCCATGAAGGATAAAATTGTAATTTTTTCGAATTTAGATTTGTAACTCCAATATCTAGTGCTTCCACTTGGTTAGATAGTTTTTTATTGAATATGTTTTCTTTAATCAAGCTTCAAAGTCAATCCAATTACATTTCAGACATAGCATGATCATATAACGCGTAATTTTTTTTGTATATATCAAAATTCATTTTTTTTTGTTGGATCAAGGACTTCAATATCTGGTGCATTCATATTTTTCAATTTTGTTTTACAATCTACTATTTTTCCACATGTGCAGAACAAAGACCTTCATTTTCGATGAAAAACCTATGTTTAATAAAACTAAAAAAACAAATACATAATAAAACCAAAACACATTAAAATTATATTCATTGGATAGCTCGTTCTAAGGACTACCATAATAATTTTAAATAAATTTTAAATGAATTCATTTGATCCCCCAAAAGATAAATCAAAAGTGATTTTTTATCAGCATTTTGATAGGTGTAAAGGAGACTCATTTATAGGCATGGTTTAAATCTAGCGAGGTTCTATCCAAGGGGGTTTGATCTAAGGTGTTTTGATAAAACTCTCTTCAATTGGAATCCTTAAAATGGAACGATTTAAGGCTTAAATCATTATATTTTCTAAAAATATGTGATATCAACAAAAATCAGTTCCTCTCAAAAATTGTAAACCAGCTTTGTGGGATCACCCATGTGGACAAGTGGCCTTGTCTCATTGGTTGGTATTTTGTCCCACATTCATCCATTTTGATTATTCTTCCATTCTTCAAATTTATAAATAGAGGCCTTCTCTATTGACTTTGGATCGATCAACAAATAACACAATCACTAGATAGGCATTTAACATTTGAGTTTTTAGCATTTTTCATATTTTGCATCCATTTTCACATAACTTTAGCTAGGTTATTGGAAAATTTCTTCAAGGAAGAATCATCATCATAAAAGATCATCATAATTACATCAAGGAATTGGGAAACGGCCATTTTCCACATCAAAATGGCACCAATTCCCCCATGGAATTGAGAGTTTTCTTATTAGAATAGGATTTGATAGCTTTTATTATTGTGTTCTTCATTTCATTTCCTATTTTCATGTTTCAAACTAATTTCATCGGGAATGTTGATCTAACTTTCATAATGATCTAATTATATGTTTTTTCTCTTGTGTTTGTGTAGGTATAGGTTCACCATTCACACTTAGAATTCCAAAACCCTAGCTTGCTTGAGAAGAATGATGAATGAATCAAGAGAGAGAAGAAGGTCGAAGGTCCCAAAATGAGTATAAAACCTTATATGTATACACAATTATGCTGTAATTCCCGAAAATACCACATCATAGGCCGACCTTAGGTCTTAGAAAATAAAAAGCTGCCAAAATTTTGAAATAATTTTGATTTTTGAGCCAAATGGGACTAAGTCGCCCCAAGTGGTGACTTGGTCCCACTTAGGAATTTTTAAGTGGGTGTAGGGAATTAAGATGTATTAAATGATGTTTATCAGGTTTATTCTTAAAAAAGACACTTAAATAAGGCCTATAAGTGTAATATGAGGCTAATTAAAGCATAAGAAAGGTGTAATTATTGATGAGAAGCCTAGAAAAGTGTGAGAGTTTGTTACAAATCTTTACAACACTTTGAAATAAGGCTTGGTAAGTGATACAAAAGAGGTTATTTGAGTGAAATGCATTAGAAAGGTCCTAAAAATGTGTGAAAGTGTGTTACAACACTTCACAACACTTTTACAAGACATCATAAAATTCTTATTGGTTTACAAGGGTCCAAGACCTAATGTGAATGTGTTGGCCACATTAAACATTAAATCTAGGAAAAACTAGGCCAAAATCCACAAGAAAGATCTAAATGAGCATGAAAATGTCCAAGGATCTACATTTTTCTATGTTACACCTAAAAATGTTGGTAATTGTTTTGATCTCCAGGTTCAGACTTTTCAGGTTGACCAAAGGTGGGTTTTATTTCATGACTACAAACCAAATTTTGATAATCACGTAGGGCAGTACACAAGTGTACAAAGGAAGGAAACTTCATCATGCCAAGCTTATCTTGTATCTTAGTTTGTAAGTTTTCAATGAACATCCATTGAAGGTGAGGATTGGGAATCTTTATGTCAATTTAGGAATAAAATGATTGGTAGCGTGAAATGAAGTCAGTAACCTTTTCATCATCCTTTTTCTTACATCTCATCAAATCCACTAATTTCATATTAGGAGTCATCTGCACTTGGAAATGGTTGATAAAGGCCTCAAAAAGTTCATTGAATGAACGAATTGAGTTATTCGGTAATATTGAAAACCATTCCAAGGATATATCTTTCAAGGACCTAGGGAAAAACATAGCCAAGAGTTTATCCTCAAGGATGAAATCATTGCATAAGGTGGTGTAAACAAAAACATGGTTAGAAGGATCTCCTTTCCCTTCATATTTCTCAAACGTAGGAATCTCTATACCTTGTGGTATCAACATTCTTAATATCTCCAAGGATAAGGGATTGCTTTTGACATAGTATGAAGGTTGGTCATTTTGATTTTGGTTTATGGTGGAAATTTTCTTTCGAAGGGATGAAACATTTTGCAAGAGTTGGTTAAGGATAGAGTCAAATTGGTTGTATTTTGAGATGGAGGTGAATATGGTGGAGGTGTATATGTGTTTGAGGGGAAAGTGAATGGAATACTTATGGGTGGTAAAGTGGTAGGAGATATGACATGAGATGCCACAAAAGTACAATGATTTCTAGTGGAAATACCCAAGGTAGGAAAGACATTACTAGTAGGTTGCATCCTTGTTGTAACTTGAGGGTTGGTATAGGTAGGAATAGAGGAAATGGTTGTGGGAGGAGGAATTTGGGTTCCTCCTTGAATTTGGACATTTTTCAAAGGTCACAACTACTAAGTTTTCCAAAAATCTGAGTGAGGTTACGCACAAGTTCTATTCCTTCTTCACTTTCAATCAAGCAGGGTATGCTATTTATGGTAGTCATAGTAGTGGTAGAAATTTTTTCAGTACTCAATTGACGTTTTAGAATTGCTAACTCTTCATGGATTTGGATTATGTTTTCTTGAGGAACACTAGCAACCATTGTTTTAACACTTGTCACACTACTTGAAGGTAGAGAGTTATTAAGGGTATGGTCCATACCTAGTGAGCTAGTGTCAAAACTATGAGTGAAAGAGCTAGATAACCCAAGATCTATGATGAGTGTGCTATCACAGGATGACATGAGTCTTGAACTACATCTCACTATAGTATTAGCAATAGGACACCAAGTTATAAAGCTCATGCAAGGGACAATCAATGAATGCAAGATAAATGCAGTGAACACAAGATACATTATATTCTTTAATTCAGATTCTTATGTTTACAAATGCACTTTAAATGAAACCAAATTAAGCTATATCTAATGAAATAAATGAAATAGAAACTTAGTAAACTAAAATAGATATATAATAACAACAAATAGAAGCATAGAAACAAGGTTTTTAAAGCTATAAAATATAGTTATAGGTCTGACATGGGACTAAATCACCTAAAGGGGAATATGAGTACAAATTAGGGTTTTTGAAGGGTTCAAATTTTGAAAAACAATCAACATAGAATTCCTACAAATAAGGAAAAACAACTTGTATTGAGAGTATTTACAATTACAGATTTCAAATGAAATTCAATTATGCAAGATGCAAAAATACAACCTATATGCACTTTCACTAATGCAAGACTTAGAAGCCCTAAATGAAAATTAACTAATGAAATACCTAATGGAAAGCTAATGTACAAGCTAGATGTAAGAATAAAATGCACAAAAAAATACTAAAGAAAGGGTTCGAAGGCTAGGTTCACCAAAATAAACACAAAGAAATAGGGGGGAAAGGTGAGAAAAGATCCCTTCTATCCTATTTCACTCTTATTCATTCAAGGAAACCCTAGAGGTATCCTTGCGTGTGATTAACCAAAGGGGTTTCACCACTAAGAAAAGGCTTAGAAAGAAGGAAATATAAGTGACATGCAAATCTAGCTATGTAACCTATGAAATGAAACTTAAAATTAGAGTAATAAACTGAGAATGAATAGAGGCGCACCTAGAAAATTGAAGATGCCTGAAACAATGTCCGCTATCCCAAAATTATGAGTTTTGATGCACATTGGGACTCATATGTCAGGCTGGGCGATTTAGTCCCTATTTAGGTTTTCAGGTTGCATCTGGAATCTACAATTGGTAACTAGGATCTATAGGAAATGTCTAAAAAATGGTATACTAGGACTCATACGCCTAAGGTGGAGATTCATTCCCAGTATCAAGGTTTGTCTGAAACTCTAGTATCCTCCAGTGACCTTCTATAGCTTCTCTCCTATCTAGTCTTCAAGTCTGAAACTCTAAATTCTAGTTTGTAGGTGACTTTCCATGAAGATGGCAACTTATTGACAACTTTGTCTTAAAATGATCTTCAAGCTCAAAACACCTAGATCTGTAATCACACATGTAGAGAAGAGAAAAATGTTGTTTTGTTAGTGGATAGGGCTTTGCCTTGGTCAAACCCCATTTTGGTAATCAAAACTTGAAATGAAATGAAGGAATGATGAATGAACAATATGCAATATTGCAACTCACCAAACCCTTAATAAGAAGGTTGTAATCTTATGTAAAATGGCTAGCATGAATGTGGATCTTGATTCTTGATTGGATGCTTGAATTGAATGCTTTCTTGAATCATGAGAACCTACATCACAAATGTTAGCTCAAAAACACAAATTATGCATGATGACTTTGACATGATTCTTGATACTTGAATATAGATCCAAAATGCTTGATAATCAAATCTTGAATGCTCTTGAATTTATCTTGATCATAAATTTTTCTATAGGAATGCTCTCTTGAAAATTTTAGGAGGAATTATGTGAAATAACCTTGTATTTATACTTGTTTATGCCAAATTTTCTGAAATTACAACACTACAAGCCGACATCAGATCTAGGAGAATAAAATCCTACCAAGAATTGAATTCAAAATAGGTCCAAGCTAAAGCGGGACTCATACATCAGTTGGGGTGTATGAGTCTTAGTAGCCTAAGCTTGGGACACAAATTTCAAGAAATGCTAAGTTCTATGCCAAATTCAGGATTAGGCCCCGAAACTTAGGTGGGACCCATACACCCAAGGTGGTACATGAGTCCCAAATCACTAAATTTGGTACACATAACCAAAAATCATGAATTATGATTGGTCATTAGATAAGTGTCAGGATTATCCTAAAAAAAATGCATTAAATAAGGATTGTGGATGAAAAATAAGACCAAATAAGGTATAAAGAAGCCCAATTTTATCAGGGATGGCCCAAACAAGTGTGAAAATATACAGGGATACATATTTACTATACTACAGATACAAATAAAGAAATTGACTATATTACAACTTCAATAATTTAGGAAATAAACTTAAAAATTCCTACAAATTTGTTTATCAAAATAAAGAGACACTGATTCTTGAAGAAGTAGATGAGGCCAATAAAGAAGTTGGTGTGAGAACTCATATTGAGTAGCGAACATAACAATAAATATATTCTTATGTTGAAAAATTGTGCCCATCATTGAAAAAATAGATGAAGTGAATAAAGGGGTTATTGCTAATATTGAAATTGAATAATCAATGGAACAACATGGAGTAAATGCTTCTACAACTAGAGATGTAATAATGGAAGAATCCCATCAAGAGAAAACCCAAGATATAGGTGAACACAATACTGAGAAAATAACATATTGGATAGGACAACTTGGAAGGTCACCATAATATGAAGTTGGATTAGAATTGAACACCCCTACTTATCTTACCAAAGAAATGAAACATAAGGATAAAATGGAAATTGTCTCTATTGATTTAAAGAGTGTGATGCAAAATATAGACACTCCTAAACCTAAAATAAAGGCTAGAGTTTTTTCATCAATCATAAAGATGCATAAAGATTGGGGAATGCATAGGTTGTAACTCTAATAGAACTTAAATATCAACAAGTGATGACTCTTGCAGAGTACTAGGTCTCAACTATCAATTTAGGATATTCAACTAGAGAACATGAAATAATAGGGTTAAAATCCAATGTAGATGTTGTTGCAAGAATGCAAAATGATGATAAAAAATATTTTTTTTAAAGGTGTAGGTTGTTGAATTACAAGGGTATCTTAGATAACCAACATGATAACTATAATTAGGAGATCAAATTCCTAGTACTCCTATTCTTTTCTCTAAAGATGAGGTCTTAGCACTATACAAATGAAACATATAATCACCACAATTAGAGAATGAATGAAGGAGGAGATAATTAGAGGGTCGAAGAAATAAAAAAAATTGCTAAGTTAAAAAATGTGAAGATTCATTGGAGTGGGAAAATAAAATTCAAAATTTTATAGATGATTGCAAAGCCTGGTTGTAGCATAACCAAATTGAATTTCCTAAGCTTGAGGAGTTTCATTTTTTTTAATAAGTTTCTCCTAAGAGAGTATTTTTACCAAGGAAGCACTTCCACAAATCATAACATGGATTGAACATCTTAGTGCGAAGAAATGTTGTTGAGAGAACGTATTAAAGAAATGAAGGAATTAAAGATTTTTTTATAGACCTAAAATTCAAGGAATTAGTTCTCTCGAGAATACAATGAAAAGAAGCTTCAATGATCATGTTTCTTAGGATGAAGAAGTTTCCTTATCAAAGTTCATGGAAATTTTCAATGATGTATTGGATATTAAAGAAGATAATTTCGTCATAGGTTTTATGAATAGAGCTACAAATTCTATGGCTATAATGAAAAAGTAAAGAAAAACTAGAGTTAGAGCTATTGGTTATGCTCATATCTCTATGACTTATAGATCCTATAACCATAAATGGAAATTTATGTGAGATCAAGATAGGAGGAAAATGAACAAAGATAGATCATTACTTAAATGGAGATCTTGTAAGAAGGAAAAATTTAAAAGAAGATGAATTCATCGTCGAGGTAAATAGCAAATAAGGGGCTTAAGTTTCCCATTCTATGAATTTTAGGATTTCATCTAGTTTTGTGGGATTTTCATCACCAATCTTCCTTATGAAGTTCTTGCTTCCAAATTTCTTTATGCTAGCTAGTCAATGTAAAACTGTCTTTATTTAGGATAGGTTTCCTTTAAAATACTGATTCTAAAAGAGAATATTTATCCTTTCGAATGTAAAGATGCGGATCCGAAGGGGATATTATTTTCATCAAGTTTAAATTATAATCATTCACTATCTTGATGAGATATGAAATATTGGATTGTAACTAACTTTGATGGATTGTTGCCTATAAAAGGGTCATCATTATTTTTTTAGGACTTGAAATTATTAATAATTGTGGCACATGTTATTGAAGAATTGTTCATAACTTTTCTAATTCATGGTTTTTGATAACATAGATCAACTTTATACCAATTGAGTCATTTTTACTATGATTCTTATATGATTTGTAAATGTTCTTGTCAATATTTTAAAATATCATAACATTGCATCATTATCTAAGTATGTTATGATATTTTTCTTAAATTGTGAAGTTTTCTTTGAAGATCCACACCATTTATGTTTATTTGTGAATAATTCTTGCAAAGCTTAAATTGGTTAATGTATCCAATTGTAAAGTTGAAGTGTATTTGTGTAATGTTGTTGCAAACATATATCCTCAAACTTTCCTATTTTCTCCTTCTATCTTTTTATTTTTTGTAAATATTTTAATAAAATTTTCACAAGAATCGATCAAAGTTACCAATAATTCTTATAAATCCTTTGAAATAACTAGTGAACTATACAATTGATATGCAATTTTGTTAAACTTTCACTTATATTTCATGAATTCATCTTAGTCTAGAGACTCCTAAACCATAAATTCCCCTTGCAAAACATTATCCACATTGAATTGTTGAGTTACCTTATAAGTCAAGACCTAACATTCAAAGCCTTGGGATAGTTAAATTTTTCTCTAGAATTTGATTTTATTTAAATGGAGGTAAAGTTCAATATGAATTTTATCTAAATTTTTATGTGAATTCAAAACATGCAAACAAATATCTCTTTTTTTAAAATTAACATAAAAATTTCCCTTATGTTTTTTATAAGATAAGCAACATTTGTAGGGTGTTGTACCCTTTACAGAAAGAGACAAGCAAGATTTTATAAGGGCAAAAAACCTTGAACAAAAGGAAGAAACAAAACACCAAAGTCACAAACTTTGCAAACAAAACAGAGAAACAGAAACAACAGTCACACCACAAAAACATATCAAACTTAGAACCAATAGTTGGAGCAGCATAACTCAAAGGACCAAAAACAGTCCTAAGTCAAATACAAAAAGTAACAAAGGCCATGAGTCAAATAAATCTAACCCAACAAAAAACTCCATCTCCACCTCAATAGGAGACAAGAAGAGTGAACATAAGTTGAAGCACCAAAGCCACCATTCCAACAACTCGAAAAAATCTCCACCTCAATAAAAGAGTTTGAAGGAAAAATAGAGCCAAAGATAGCAACAACCCCTTGTAGAAAAAAAAATCCCCATCAACTAAACCAAAATCCACCTCTATAGGAGTAGGCTCCACCTCCCCAAGTCCGCAACCTCCACCTCTAAAAGGAGCAAACTCTACCTCAAAAGGAGCCATAAATTGAGGACCCAAAAGGAGAGAATGAAGAAAAGAAGAAATGGTGACATCCATACAATTAACCCCTAAAATCAACAAGGTAGTTCGAGTGAACAATATTCACATAGGAGAATTCAAGAAAACCCCCATTAAACAACTCTACAAACAACAATTAACCGTAAGCAGAGACATGCTCACCAAAACCACCTTGCAGCCACAATCCAAAAGCACAATAGAGGAGAATATGCACCCTATCCAACTTGACATAGTCATGGAAGGCCATAACTTCCAAAACCCTTAACAAAAAAAACCTTCCATGAGAAACTAGCAACCCCCATAGAACCAGCCAACAACCAACTACAAGCCTTGGCTCAGAAACAACCCAAACCCTTGCACGCATAAAGGCCACAAGTTAGGTGAAAAATGAGCCATGTCAAGAACTCATCATAGCTCCACACCATAGAAGAAGAACAAAAAAAGCATCACTAAAACCAAGGACTCCCTCCAACAAGAGAGCCAAGCAACTCACCACCACCAAGGAGAAAGCAAGGCCCGAAAGATTGTGGAACAGAATCCACACAACAACCCGAAACTTAAACCCTAAAGGAACAAGAGCAAAGCCCCCGTGTGACACCAACAAAAGGTGAGGAGGAAGATCAACCCTCACCTGTACCACAACCAGCAGAGACCCTGAAGGAGCTAGCGAACAAAGGAGGCCATGAGCCAACACTGAACCAACATCAATGAGCACCACAAAGACTCCACCAATGAAAGTAGAAACCATCTTTGCATTTCCATGCTCATTCCCATTCTCCCTACACCACAAAGGGAGGCCCAAGCCAACTTTGATGCCCAGAAAAGCCAAGCAAAACCTCTGCACCAAAGCATCAATAAACACAACGGGAAGATGACCACATTCCTCATAAACGATAGAAGAAACATGACTCTATAACAATACAGACCCAACAAGCACACTAGTATCTACTAGCTTCGAACAAGGCCATGAAGGCACTCTCGAGGTCACTAAATCCACCCACCATGAAACCCATACAAGGCCAAGAGTAGAGATACCCTGCACAAGAATGATAGGAGCCATAGCGAACAAATCTCTAGATCCAATGATCACAATAGACAAATCCGTCGAAGATCTGCCAAAGCCCACAAAGAACTAAAGAAACAAGCCTTTAAAGATCACCTTCGTCCAGAACTAGAGACCTGTAGAGGAGACACAAGGAGTCCCAACCATATAAACATACACAAACCCGACCATAAGAGTGTTAATTTAATATTGTAGCTCAAACAGTTGTTTCTCCAATTCCAAGAATTAGTATTTAATTCTTGAGACTTCTAGATAGAAGTTAGTTAGGTCTAGATATTTAATTATTTAATTAAATAATTGATTCCTCTAGAGACTTCTACAAACTAGTTAGTTAGGGTTTGTTAGAGTCTGATTAATCTTAGCCATTGATTGAGATTAAATCATGGCCATTGGTTTTCCAATGAGAATAGTTTAAAAGGGGGTCATTGGGCATTTGGAGAACATACTGATAGACACAAGTTGGAGAAGCATTTGCAGTGATAGCAAATAGTCTTGCAGTGATAGAAAGGGCGTAGTGATAGCATTGGAGGCAACAATAGTGGAATTTCAGCAGGAGAAATTAAGAGAAGAATATCCGATGAAGAATATTGTCGGAGCTTTGTCAGTAAGAGGCAAGTAGTTTCTTTTGTATCTCTTGATTTGCTAAAGATTAATATAATTCCTCATCTGCAGTACTGGTTTTCCCTTCGGGGTTTTTCTAGTGACAATTTGTCCAAAAATATTGTGTTTATTATTTTGCATGTTTTCTTCTCTATTCTTGTGAATTTTATTTGTGAAGTTGCAGTTGTATTATTTTTCAATATTTGCTGTGAATTAATTTTTTGTAGTCAAATAATCTTTATAGATAGGATATTAATAATTAGTAACTACAATAGATTTTTCACAAAGAGAAGCACTCATGGGGAGGGGAGCAACAAGCCACACAAAGACAAACCCACCACGCACAACAACTGTGATTTCCACTTGAAAGAGCAGCGACGTCCACCTAAAGGGGCTCGAGCCCATACACTCGGACCAAAGGAACCTAAGCAACCAGAGCACCACGTCAACATTGTTAGACTCAGAATCTTCGATATCATTGATGCCTAGAATAGGGACAATCTCAACACAAGCAACAACCAAGCACACACTAGCAGCAGGAACAACACATAGAGATCTCAAACCTCCTTCGTTCCCACCACCACACGCCAAACCACCACTCCCAATAGGAGCCCACGCAAAGCTCCAGGCAGGCTAGGCACCAAGGCGAGAAGCCAAGCAACCACCACAATATGAAAACGCCAGGAAGAAGCCTCCCAAGAGACCGCCAAATCAGACCTGCACCACTGGATCCCCCACCAATGAAAGCCATTATCTTCATCCTCCACTTCAGATTCACCGTCCTCTGTAGACCTAGAGGAATTCAAATTTCTTTGCCCATTACCGGCTAGGCTTAACCAGCACACTCTAAGCATTGACCGCTTAGGTGGTTGGTGTGGGCCCATTTAAACCATCCGTTTCCCGTTTCATTTTCCGTAACACTCTTCCACACTTCACAGTGACTGTCACTACAATGGTTAAATTTCAATTTCAATTTTGAATCTGCAACTCCCACCCACAATAAAGAGCTATTACTTTTCCTGCACATTTCCACAACAAACAATTGTGTCGCTGTGAAATTATGTAGATGTAATTGTTTGCAGCCTTCCTGTCAGAGCCGCCTATATTTTGTTTCAGCTTGTACATGATGGTTTTAACAATCATAGATTTGTCTGAAGCTCTACAAATTCTCTTTTCCATATCAATATTTGATGGCGATAAGCTGTAATTAATTAAATGCAAATCTCACAAATATAAACTCTAATAAGCGCTACAATTGTATGTACAATTATTTTAAACCGTACAGTGATATGGTATAGATTTTTACACTAAGCCTATGGGAGAGGACCTGTAGTTAGCATGTTTCAATAGTTGTGATAGTAGTTGTTTATATAATGTAATGCTCAATAGTTGTGACTTGACTACCCATAATTAAACAAAATGTATTCTTTTGATCTAAAAATCAACCAATCATGTGATGCCACATCAGTGCTCAACTACCCATATTGTGAATGCACAAGTATTAGTCTCACTTTTTTTGGGGTCTTTTTGGACACCTTGACAAAAAGCATGGTGATGTGGCATCATATTTGATGATGTGGCCTTGAAACGAAAGTTATAAGTAGGGGACTTGCCAAGTAAGCTACCGTAAAAAATTGGGAGTGATTTGAAATTTCCATGTAAGATTTTGAGAAACGCGAAGTTAGTGTGCAGAACTACTCAGTCCTCTCCCCTAGTTGAACATATAAATCTTTATGTGGAAAGAGGTATGGGACTTTTAATGTTATGACTAGCATATAAAATAATTAAATAGAAACAATATGGTTAGTCAATTTTATGTTATAGAGGTTATCAAATTATATATTGATAAGGAAACAATATTGTGATTGAAATCTAAGTTTTTCTAATAAAAAAATTGTTACAAAGAATTTAGTATAAAGGGGTATGCAAAATATTTTGAGGATAAAAATCTTAGTTTGTTTTAATTAAAATTAGTATGGTTCAAATTTAGAAGGTAATTGGAGTTTGATTTATAATCTATTTGAGTGATGAGAATGTAAACAATGAATTCAAAATTAATAAAATCAAATTCTATCCTAAAATACTTGCAAATTTTAAGTGTGATTAGTATTTGCTTGTGCTTTTAGTGAAGTGTGGATGTTCAATGAACATGCAAACTTTTCTATAACATCATGACAATTTACTAAAGAATTGTGGATTTTATATAATTATAGATTAAAAAATGAACAAACAATGGTTGATTTGATCAAATTTGGAAGAAGAGATTTGTTTTAGAATTAACTATTTTGATTGATTAGTTAACTACCTTAATTAAATAGTTAACACAATTGATCGATTAGTCAACAAACTTAATAGTGTTAACTAATTTGATTGACTAGTTAACTAACTTGATTGTGTATTCAACTATATGATTTAGAGCTAACTTGACTCAATAATTGGTTAACTTATTTAACATGGAGTGGAACGTAGGTGATGATAATAAGAATTAATTATTTATTTTAATTAGATATATGTGTTTGGATTAATTAAGATCTAATTACTTAATTAATAATGATTAATCAATTAATTAAATATGTGGTGATGTTAGCAAGATTTAATTGTGATTAGTTAATTAACTACATATGTGTGCATGGACTAATTAGGAGCTAATTTATTTATTAATTATGGGTGATGTCAAGTGATTTTTAATGTGATAAATTAATTAAATTAGTATATTTTTTAATCAACATGATCACTTAAGATGTAACATGGTTAAATTAAGAAGTGTATTAGACGATTAGTTAATGCGATAAAGATGTGATGATGATATAAATTGTCTATACGATGAAGATAAAGTGATGTTAAAATTAATTGATGGGATGATAATAGGTCGATAACAACATTAGGGTGGTGAAATATAGGTCTTTACATTTTCCCCTCTTTGAAAGGGTGTTCTAGATGAAAGAATTAGTCTTTTTAAAGAAACTAGAAGAAGAAGAACAAAAGGAAAGGATATAGGACGATGAGCTATTTTATATGATAACCAAAGAGATGTCTCCTTAGGAGGGCATCCAAGGATGAACGATATGGATGGATAATCAAAATGAGAAGATAAATAGTAAATTGAAGGACTTGGGATAGAATAGAGGGTTAAAATCAAAGGTGGTGAGAAAGAGTGGTTAAGAATAAATATTAATTATGGATAGGAAACTAGAAGAAATATGTTTAGAAAAGAATGAGTGTGTGTTAAGGATGTGAAAATGAATATTGTGGATCTTGTATAAATTATAGGTCTTTGAACAACCTAATGTTTACTATAGTATATGATAGGATGCACCATCATATGGAAAAACCATTATGAAACTAATTCCATGTGTTTTATAGGAAAACAACCCAACTAGGCATATGAAAAGATGCACTTTTTAATTGAATGGCCATGAAGGCATTGTGATATAATAGCCCATGGACTAACACAAATATATAAATAAAAATAAGAAAAAAAAGTAAGAAAGAAACAAGACATAAGCAAAAAACCAAAGAAGATTTTACTTTTGGTCATCCTAAAACCTAAATATTGATTGACATGACGATAATAGCATTGTTAATTTAGGTTCAACTATATCTTAAAGAAAATGTAGAGATGGGGAATGACTTGCTTGAAATTGAACAAGGATTGTAGGAAGGCTATAAATAAAAACTATGGATGCAAGTTTGGATGTGTTTTGGACTATTTTGGACTATTTATTTTTAGTGTATACTTTACTCCATGTTTGTATTAGTATAATCTTTGGATTTGGGATTTTTTTATGTTGATTATATTTGTATAGGATTTACTATATTTTTTATTTCAATTTTTGATTAGCTAACATTTTAAAATGAGTAGGAAAATATAAAAGATAAGGACAAATCCATTCTAGTAGAAGGTATGGAGGTGCTAAATGGAGGGAAAATTTTGGGGATTTAGGATGAGAATGATGGATGGGACTCATGATAGAAATGGGGAGGGGATTTAGGATGTGATCACCAATTACTATCTTACATGTAGGAATGATATACCCCACTTATTTATGTGTGATTCATGATGATGTGTTGAAGTTCTTTTCAAGGAATATTTGATAAATTAATATGTTTCTAAAACCATGTTTCAAGACCTTGGATTGGATTGATTATATTGAATTAATAAATTGGATTAATAGGGTTGATTGGTTTGTTGATTAGGTTGCGAAGGTTTGGGTAATGAAGAACATACATAGGATTCTAAGGTTTCTAATTGCTATCTTAAGGTTTGGAGATGATCAAACCCATCTTTTTTTTTTAAAGAAGGGTCTTCTTTTGCTAAAATAGTTTATTCTTGGTGAAGGTTGAAATGTGGGCCAGTTTTTAGAAATGGTGTGTTGTCCAACTTGTATAATTTTTGTAATGTAATATTAATATTTATTTGTGGCACACATAGAGAATCTAGGGATATGAGTATCAAATGGGTAGGAATTATTTGGGCCAATTGTATGTATTATGTAACATGGAGATAAATATACAATGTGTGTTGTACATTATAAATGTTAAATTATATGGAGCCTAATCAGACTCATAGGTTAAATTTTCCCCACTTTTATTGGTGTAGTTTCCCCCCAAATTATTTAATGGGGGTTTGGGGGTTGCGCCCCCAAGATGGGGTCAAGGGGCATCTCCCCTTGTAGGGTCTAGGGAAAGCACTCTTGGCATGCTCCATGTCGTAATACAGGGTAGGGTCGAGGGGAAGCGCCCCTTGTAGGGTCTAGGGGCAGTGCTCTTGGCATGCTCCCTGTTGCAATACAGGGCAGGGTCGAGGGACAACGCCCCTGGCACACTCCTTGTCGTGATACAGGGCGGGGTCAAGGGGCAACAACCCTGAAACCTCAAATGACTTTTATTATCTTATAAAGGCGTCGAGAGTTATTTTTCTATTGGCCAACATAAAAAAACCTAAATTTTGTAATTGACATAAGACTTGATAAAATGTCTAAGGGTTAGGGTTTTCGTTGATATTGTATTGTAGCATTTGCAATGATATTGAGTTGCAAGGATTGTTGATTGTAATCAGTTTGATTTTCTAGATAATATAATAATTGGACTCTTTATTGGTGGATGTAGCCCAAGTTTGGGTGAACCACATGAAAATTGTCTCTTGATGTTATTATTCCTATGTATTTTTTATTCCTTTGTTTAATCTTTATCTACATTTAATTTATATCTTTTGCATGCAATTTCTAACAATAAAATGTTTAAAATTGAGAGAACTTAGCACCAAAAGGGGAAATTTACTAATGAGGGAGTAATATTTTTGTAAGCTCATGGTTTATGTAATACCACTCAATGCTTTTGTGTAAGTTTATTTCTACAAAAGAAATAATGTGAGCAATTGTTGATGTTGGATTGTTGGCTAAGGTTGATTGAGCATATCTTATAATTTGTATATGTTAGGAGAGGAAGAATGGATTAAGATGTATGATTAATTTTCTTTTTTCTTATTCACTTAGAGTGAAATTAGGGATATTGATATTTCAAAATCCTTGTATGGTGACTCTACAAGTGTATTATAATATTTATTCATGAGATGACACATTGATAATATGAGTTATTTTCAAGCATATGTTTTTCCATTTAAGTTTTTTCTTAGGTTACATCTAATGTCCTATCGATGTCATATTTGTATATTCACATTTTAGATCATGAATACTTGTTTGTATATTTTTATCTCTTGGGATTATTTAGAAATGGTTATTATGGCTATAAATTTCCTTTAATTTGATTTTAGGTCTTAGTTTTTAGGTTTCAAGAGGAAACACTTTTCTAGTTGTTAACTCTTGATAGGATTTGAATCTTGTGCATAGTTGCTCAAGTTAATGCTCTTTCAAGAAAATAATGAAGGAATTATTTGAGATTATATGTGTTTTTGTAGATTTGGGTTCTTACAAATCTCAATTTAGATGGAGATTTGACTTGTGTTTTTTATGTGAGATATTTGTATTAAGGTTTTGGGGGTGATTATAATATATTCCTCTTTAAAAAAGCTCAATCTCACTATTGAATTTAGAAAAAAAATTCCTCTAGATGCATGCATAGCATAATTATGTTTGCAAGAAAAATAACCATTTATGGGGAATGAAAAAAATTTATAGTTTGAAAACCATACAGTCTACATTGATCCACACACTCCTTGGTCCATATAAGTGTTTTATCTATGCCAATAATTATATAAATACAAAAAACTAATACTGTAATATTGCACAATAACTACATTAGTCAATTTTATGGAGTCAATAGAAAAGTATTTAGAAATTTAGATTTGTCAATTTTATGGAGTCAATTTTATGATGTCATTGATGGTATTTATCTTCTTAGCTAGTTTTATTTTTGAAACAATGTCACTTCAAACATTGTTTCAAAGAGGGGAATACTATAGACACCAACATTACTCTCCTAATTACTCAACATCAATTATTGCCATATCATTCATTAATCATTTATCACATTAGTATATCATTTTCATATTTTTAATTATCATCACATTGTCATTTACCATTTATTAAATTAATAGTTATCATTTATCATTTATCACACCATTATTATTAAATTTTCTATTAATTAAATAATATTTTATTATATAATTAATGAAAGCTAATTATCCATTTTTATTTAAATAAATTAATAAATTTTTATTTTCATATCAATAGTTAACTTCATCTTCAAACTATTGGGAATTAAGGTGTCTCAACCTTTGCAACTTCCTAGCATTAAAATATTAGTTTATTAATTCTTATGTTGTAATTTCTTGCTCATATTAATTTGTCATCTACTATGACTTAGCATAGTGAGTTGTCGATATATTGGGAGGTGACATGGATGTTGTGGTCCCCACAAGGCAATGTAGGCATCCCACTTTGGTAAGATATTATTTAACATGTGTCAGCATCTTTAAGGGATTTTATGATGAACTCATGACAAATTCTTATGAAGATCTTATGATGGATTCCTATTACGATATTATGATGTGTAAGAGCTAGATTCTATAACAGGTTGGAAAAGTGTTGGAAGGAATATTTGCATGGGAAAAGCGGGTGCCCCAATTTTGACATATGACATGCTATAAGAGAATGTGAGAGGTATATTCTTTTTTAGTCAGTTATGACAGATTCTCTTATAGTTGTAAGAGTTCTCATATATGATGGGTTCTATGACATTGTAAAGAATTTTCCATACCTATTAGGGGCACATTTGGGGTGACCAAGTATGGAGGCATGTAAGGGGGGTAAGGAATCATTGGACAAGTGTCATAGGAGTCAACTATGTGTTAGAAAAATGTGCCACATGGTTTTGGATACCCATCTCTTGTAGCTTTCTCTAGAAGCTATCTTCATACTTGTATTTCTCTATATATTGGATGTCTTGCAGTGGGTTTAGTATGTTGCATTTGTAGGTATCATTATGCTGTCATAATAGCTCCAAAAATCAAAAATATTGTACTCTTAGAAAAAATTGCATTACAAGCACGAGTTGTAATCAATTGATTAAATAATACATTGCGCAAGTTTTTGAGTGTGGGATTTTTCTCCCAAAAGGTTTTTCCCCACGTATATCTTGTGTTGCGAGATTTTGATACTTGCATGTGTTGTTATTTTAATAATATTCCTATTGTGCAACTCTCGTAGTAATTGTAAAATAATTAAAATTGTATGATCTCTCCTCTTAGATTAGTGTTAGGAAGAATTTGTGTACCTTGCTTCCTTTCACAAACTATAATTTTTTCTCTCACAAGTTAAAATTGATCTTGAATAGAAACTTCTCCTTCTCATTTGTCCATTTAGTAAATTAAATATTCTATTATTATCCTCCTAAGAGTTTGAAATGATAATTTTCTAGTTTCAATTGAGTTATCTTCTCCTTTCTCTCAAGTTGACTCCATAGTCAGTCTAGTTAATTTAGATCTCCAGTATTATGTAAAAGGATCAAGCTCTAGTTTGATACTATTTTTATCAATATAAAAAATAAAACCAATGGACCCTATAAGACAATATTTAATATTTGAGAGCTAGCTCTGTTGGGGTTGGAAGACAAATATCTAACAAGTTAAGTGCAGATTTGATCAGTAAAATAGAGAAATAAAACACATAGAAAATTATAGCAGAAACAAGACAACATAGAGAATTTAACGTGGTTCACCCAATCCGAGCTACATCCACAAAACCGTAGCCATCCAATGATTTTATTAGCTATTGCAAAACATATTACAATCTCATGAATAATGCCATACTACAACTCCACATCCCAACCACTTATAACAAGCTTTTTAGAAGCTTCCAAGAATTAAGGTTCTACAAAGTTAGTTTTTCCTTTTTCAATGATGAAGCAAAAAAAAGTAGATTTTTTTTTTCTTGGGGGTTGTCGCCCTCGAACCTCAGTGAAGATACATGAAGAGTGTATAGTATAGCATGATTAGTCACCACATAACAAAAATCTTCCACTTGGAGACTGATTAGGCTCCACACCAGCACAAGCTCCATATATATCCTAAGCTAATATTTTATGTGGTGTGTGGGGGTGAAAAGGAAGAGAGATTGTAGAAATAAATATAAGCATAACAAAGGCTCATGATGCAATAATAAAAAAACATGTACTCATTACAACTAAAGATGAATAAAGAAAATTTTAATAATATTTAAGGTAATAGCTTTCTTACTATTAAGTTCATTGATCAATTAACCATTACACAAATACAAGTCCTTTGAAAAGATATAAAGAGGCTTCTCTATATAGAAGTGAGGAGATAAAAGATTAAGCTAACACATCTAGCTTTAGTTGTAATAGTATAATACAAAAATAAACCTTAACATGATGCTTGAATATCTTAGCTATAAAAAGTGTTACCTTCTAATCTGACAATGGGAAGGGAAAGCTCCTAAAAATGGGGGACCAAAAGGAGGTTAAAAGTGACAATATTTTTCCTAGAATCAACTAAACCTCAAATTAGATGAGTAATTCAAGATGTGTATGTACTTAAAATTTAAAGATATAAGGAGAATAAGAATTCTGGTACTCTAAATAGATCATTTTAAACTACTAAATATTTTTGTAAATGGTTTAAGGTTAAGGAGATGAATTATTTAACATATTGTATGTTGTTCCCCCCTATATTTTTGTTGTATTAAGTATTTTTTTAAACTATTTGGTAGAAACATAGCCACAAACCATGGAGGTTTATAGGCCAATTTTAAAAGAGTGGATTTTCTCCCCTACTCTTTGAGCTCAACTTAGGCTCAAGAGAGTGTTCCTATAGATTTGATAAACAAAATGAACTATAAAAAATGGTGATAGCAAAACCTAACATATTGACTTGAATCCAAAGATTATCACTAAGCAAAGAAAAATATATATCTTAATACCTCTATATAGTTGATTTCATCAATACTATAATGAGTGCAAGGTGGAGGAAATCCAGATAGACCATAACATAAAGTGACAAACATAATTTATATGAGTTTGTACCCTGTTTATTGTATAACCATGGGTTACCTAAGGGTTCTTACTAAACTAGAATTACTAGCAAAATGATTTATTCATTTTAATTGTTTCATTGATATAATAATTTCCCAAATCAATGCAAATCAGTGGACAAAGTCATAATTAAGAAGGAATTTCAAAGAAGCTAAGCACAAAATAATTGATCAAATCATGAAAATTTAATCAAGGTTTGAGTATCATAGAAAAAAATACTTAGTAATTCATTATTGAGTTGTATAAATATATTTGTAAATACAAAATGATCATTTACAATTATTGTAATAGTTTAAAAAAACACTCACATTTATCAAATTAGATTTACACTCATGACAATAATTTTGTTAAGAGGAAACCTTTGTTACTATGTCACCAAAAAGTGTAGCCTTTGACACTTTTCACTCATTTGGACCCTTGCCTATGGATTTTGGACCTTTTTTAGTGTCTTTTCAAAGCCTTGTGCTAGGATGTTGTAAGGTGTTGCAATACATTTTCACACTTTCCTAGGCTTGTCATTACTAAATAAACCCTTTCTTATGCTATAATGATCCCTTAATGCACATACATGCTTTATCTTAGTGTGTTTTGTGAGATAATTTTGACAAGCATCAATAATCATATTTTAATTCATGACATTCAATAAAAAATGCCAAGGTGGACTAGGTCGCCACCTTGGGTGACCTAGTCCCATGTGGCTTAAGAATTAAAATGAACTTAAATTTCTTTCCAAATTTTATCTCTAAAACCCTAAGGTTGGCCTGTATGGTGGTATTTCAGAGAAATTAGGGCACAACTTGTATAAATAAGGTTTTTTCCCCTCTTTTTCCACTTCTGCTATCTCATTTTCTCCTATCTCATTCTTTTACCATCATTCTTCTCAAGCAAGCTAGGGTTTGAGTACTCTAAGCCATCAAGACATCTCTTAAGGAGCACTCAAGGGTTGAATCCTCCATTGCTGCAACTCAAGATCTATCTTCATGACAAGGTAATCTCCATTATTTCATGCTTCTTTACATTTCTATCTTCATTTGGTTTAATTAATCAAAAGGGGCTTGACCAAGGTAAGCCCCCATACCCTAACATCCAACATCTCTTTCTCTCTTTGTGTGATTTGCAGGTTTGCCAAAGAATAAGATTGGAAGTGTTGTCATCAAAGTGTCAAAGCTCTTCAAGGTTGGAGAAACCCTAGTTAAAGCTTAGAGGACACTTGCAGACCAAATTCTTCACTCTCAGGAACGAATACCTGGAGGAGTAGAAAGCAAAGACCGAGGGCTTCCACTTCCATTTTCTTATCTTCAAAAACTCAAAAGAGGACTAAGTTGCCAACAATGGCGACCTAGTCCCTCTGAACCCTCTTTTCATAAATTTTGGTACATCTAGATACCCTTTTGGCAGAAACAGGCTCTGGTGAACTTTTCCAAATCTGGGACTAGGTCACCCAAAATGGTGCAAGTGTCCCAATAGGCCTAAATCTTAGATTGAGTAGCATCTCCATCCTCTGCAAGTTTCTAGAGGTACACACCCCTTTCATTCCCCAACTTTCTATTTTTTTCATAGGCTTTCTTAGGTCATCTTGTACATACATGCATATCATTATGTTTTTTCTAGCATAGCTCATTTTGTAGGTTTTTCATTACTAATTAGCTTCTTTTATCAGTTCATTTCATTTAGGGCATTCCACACACATCACTTTAAGCCCATAACCCTCTTTGAATGAACCCTAAAATGAAAAGGTGTGAAAGAGATTCCATTCCTCAACTAAGCTTCTAGCTGAAAAACCTTGGAGGCTCATTAGGGAATCCTCTTTCCCCATATTCATTTTTGATGGTTCAATTACATTAAAAAATTCCTTTAGAAATCTACCTACATTCTTAGAGACATGAAATATTTAATGTTCCCATAATATTCTCTTATAGCACTTCAATAGAATCCATTGCCTTCTTCCAACTAAATATCTAATACAAGCTAAGTCTCATTGGAATAATCACTAAACAATCCAAAATGAATCATAGAGAACTTTTTAACCCATTGAAACTTGTCGTAGAAAACAAGACTATAGCAATTCAAAAATGGTCAACGTTGACTAGAATTAGGGGAGATGTGATGGTTTCTAGTAAGAGAGCTAAGGGAGAGGTGTTAGTTTGGGTTAAATCCATCAAAAATAATATTCAATCTACTTGATTGAGATTTCCTACTCTTTATTTTCACTTTTTACCGATTTGTCCTATAAGTTACTCTTGGTTTTAAATCTTGATCTAAAGTACATTCTATCCGTTTTTACTAGTCTGCATGCCCAAGATTGGATCCCTAACTTGGAATGTACCTTGATTCCTCCATTTCCTAATTTCATATATACTTATCTTTTCCCTCACTCTCAAAATCCCAAACTAAATAATGACTAATTTGCTGAAACATTTATGTTAAGGCATTTGGTCCTATTCCTTCCATATTACTATTTTACTAATTATATTAAATATATTCCTTTGAACTCATCTTTTCTTTCCTTTTCTTTCTCAATTACATTATATAGTGTACACATATAATATGGTCAAAACAAGGTTCCTTATTTTCATGGTGCAAAAATGTAGGACTACATTATGAAAGTGAAATAAAGATAAAAAACCCTAATTTGAAATATATAACAATGTAAAAGTAATCATTGATTCAAAAAAAATTAAGGAGATTCAAATATGAAAATAAAATATAAATATAAAAAAAGTGTAGATCTAAATTTGCTTATTATATATGAAACCTTAGAGTGAAGATTGTTTCATGGAAGATGCATTGCATTCACAAAAAATATGAAGGAAAATCAAATTTACAAGTATGGGTGAACCTAAACTAATTAAGTAATTGCAATCAAATAAGCACAAATCGGCTTAGATTAAATAAGTATACATAGTCCAAATAATAATTATTATACCTTATAGAGCTAAACAAGGAACATAAATATGAAGGGAAACACTTAGATCTATGATCAACAAGTATGGGCTAACAAAAAAATTATGGAAGTATACTAGTGGTACTTATAAATTGATGGCTCTTTGTTAAATCAATGTCTTATATTCTACATTTTGATCTTGGATTCTATTAAGGGTTTAGTCTAGAATTATTAGTTAACAATGAATCCCACTAGGCCTCTTCATTAGAGATATAAATAAAACTATATGATTATCCTAAGTAATATCATCCATATTATTGAGACTAAAGAAATCATCTACTTCTTTACTTGAATCTAAGAAAAATATGTGTGACATTACTTATTGTATATTCTCAACAAACTAGAAAAAATTCTTCCAAAATATCCCTATTAGGTGGTGGATTTGAAATGATTCCTTCTCGATCACTATGTGAATCACTACATAATATAGAAAAAGGATTGGACTAAAATTATTAGTCTCATGAAACAACTTAAAATCTTTATTAGCTTGATTGTGAAATGAGCTCACACCAATTTCATGAGAAATGTCTAACTTGAGGGATTCATTTCTTTTGATGAGAAACACGGGAATTGAGATCTCAACTTCCCTATCATTATCCAAGTCAATCACACATGATGAAACATCAAACATTTCACACATATCTATAATAGGAGAACCTTAGAATTACCTTTCATGAGGGAATATAGGGATGAAATAACACAATCTTCACCTAGAATACCTAGCTCACTCATTTAATTAATCTCAATCTAGGTTGTAAGGAGACTAAAAAATTCTCATTCTTGTCATCGTCTAATTTAAAATCTGTTACACATGATGGTCATGGCTAAATTATATAAATTAGATACATAAAAGAAATAGGGAGAAGCACTAGTGAATTTATGAACTATATATGCGCATAATGAATATATAAGCTAACCAAAATTTATATGACTCAAATTAATTTTTTGATAAACTAGAGGAGTTGAAAAAACCAAAGCAAGACCTATGTTTAAATTAAAATTCATGGGGGAATATGCACAATTACATCATTGAGGCATAATATTTTAAACAAGAGAAATTTCCTCTTGGAAGGCATCTTCTAATTTTTTCACTTTGGGAACCATTGTAATGAACACCATAGTCAAACACCCAAGAGAATTTAGAAAATGAGACAAAGTAGTGGCATTAAGAATCACAAATGAGAAAAAAAAATTGTTTAACATTTTTAAAATCTAAAACTAAAATTATAAATAATTACATATTCGTTTGGTGTGTGTAGATTACTCAAAATTCACTTACCAATGAATGAATCTAACAAATTGATATAAAATAATGTCTCTTATCTCTTACCATGAATGAATTGAGCGAGGAGAAAATATTACTTGTGCCAAGACAAGGATTCATCAAATTGTGAAGAAACAAAAAAATCACATGCAAAATTATCATGCATTATACTGAAATTTCTTAAATGAGTTTCAAAATTCTAATGTATTTCTTAGAAGTAGCCTCTCAATATCCCTAGAACATCATTGATATCACTAGGGATGTCAAGAGGACTACACCCAATATAGGAAAAGCCCATCATAACCAATAAAAGAGAAAAAAGAAAAGAATTATATTATGCCCTTCTTCTAACACCATAAGTGTTGACCAACAAAACTACACATATTAATCTCAAAAGTTGAGAACTAACTCCTTTCTTGAATAGAAACAAAAAAAACCTACCCAAAGTCTTAGGCTTATCATGTTAGATCTATGCAAGGTGTTAGCTATAAAAAAATTAGCTTACCAAAACCCTAAAAATAAGCTCAACTCCTATGGCTAGGGATAGTCAACTTCAGACATTCAACTAGCACTTATGATCAAGCAATGAAACTTAAAGGAGAATTTTAGTTTTTTCTCATGATATCTAAGCATTTTTCTTGTTTTATATAAAAACATCTCTTATTTGACATTCTCACTTTTTTTTTTAACAAGATAGGAACATATATCATTGTGATACTAATTGTAGATTTTATATTATGTCAAGACCTACATGTACAAATATTGTAAAACTAAACCATAATACTCTTACAAAAATTCCAAAAATATTATTATTAGATATTGAAAAGGCAATATTACATATAGATTAAAATTCTTATATAGAATTTGGGAGATGTAATAGAAAATCAATAAATTTGAGAGACAATTCACTATGATGACTTTATTTGAAAGGTGTTAATAATAGCAACACTAACAAACCACCAAGTCATTAGAATGACTTTATTAAAAAATGATAATAATACAAACAAACCAACAACACAAAATTTAAGGTGAATTTAACATATTCCTTTGAATGAATAATCTTCTATTTCAACTTCTAGCAATCAATTTGAAGACTGAATTGATAGATTTTAAAACTAAACCGTCAATTAAATATATAATATTTTAATAATTTGAATTTCTCCATTTATGATTTTTTTTTTTTTTTTTTGATGAATTTTTCAGATATCTATATTAATAAAGATAAAATTACAAATTCACAAAAAACGGGCGAGTGGTAAGAAGGCACAACCCAAAAGTCACATGGGACCAACCTAGAACCAAAATATCAAATGTCACATGGGCCTAGCCCAGAATTTCAACAACAGAAAGAAAACTAAGCAGTTAAGGCAGTGCCAGTAGATTCTGGGGGATCTCGGTCATCCAGATGTTTCCCCCATACATTGGTGAGGTTTGGAGTGACGTCAGGAGGAGCACCCCAACCATCATCAATCTTATCTTCCTCTTTATCTTTATCCTCGCGTCGAGGTGAGATTGCGAGAGCCAGTCGCGGAAAGCTTTTACTAGTGGAAGGCCAACCAGAGCCATAAACAGGTGGAGAATCTAAGGGCCACCCAGAACCGCCAACATTGTTCCTCAGTGCACCACTAGAGTGCCAGCCCTAACCAGAATGCGATGAAAGAGAATGAGCCTGCTTGGGAGGCCGAGAATCCCTCCGAGTAGGAAGCTGGGGGCAAGCCCACATGGAATCACTCTGCTTCCGGCCCCGAGAGGGCGATCGATCGTGGGAGGAGGAGGGCGAGTTAGGGATCCGAGCCATAGTACAATGGGCATTGCCCCAGTGGTCCAGGAGAACCTGCAGGTGAGCCACTTCCAATGCAACCTTGTTGGCTTGCACTTGAATCTGTAACATTACATTAGAACATATAACTACTTTAGCATAAAGAGACACATTAACATCTAAATGTGAATGAGAAAAAATACAATCATTCTTGTCTTTCCAAATATTAAAGAAGATTTCCACTCTGAAATTGTGCCAAAGTTGGGTGAACTTAACTGGGGTTCTAGGCGGGTCCCCCATGAGAACCATATTCCACGAAAAGGGTTCAGGCCTAAAAGGTCGAAAGAAATCATGAATCCAAGTCCAGAACTGCTGAGCTCTGGGACAAAACCAAAAAGGGTGCTTGAAGCTTTCTAGATGCCCACAAAAAGGGTAGCGAGGATCAGAGACCCCCAAATGAACCAGCCGAGAGCCCACAGGCAAGCCTTGGAAAAGAATACACCAAGCAAAGTGGGCCAGCTTCAGATTAACAATTGCAGACCAAATGGCATCAAACCTCCTACGCCAAGTAAAGGCCGAGGAGTTAAGAACCCACTGTTGGTTCAAAGAGTTGATCATAGGAAAATGGGGTGAAAGCCACCTGTAACCAAGCCACAACTTGTAGCTCCTAAGAGGAGTATCTGGAAACCATTTCCAATCTTTCCACCAAGGTTTGTGTCCATGAATGCCAACTTTGTAAAGAATCTCTATCGGAATGGCATTCACCAGCCTATCAAAAGTAGGACGATCCTGGTTTTGAAGGCTGTATTGGGTTTTAAAAGCGTCCCACTGCAAAATACGCATGGTAGGCCGGTGGAAGAGCTGGTGCAAAGTTTGAATGCCCTTCTTATGAAATTTGAGAGCTTTGAGCCAAGATGACTTAGCCAGGGGTTGAGCATTCTGAGCCAGAAGGGGAGACCACCAGAGGTTATGTTGGTTGATGGAAAGCCCATCACGAAATCCAGCCCCGACCCAATGGAGCCAAGGCTTGACAGTTTCCCAAGAGCACCAAATACTTTTAGCCACAAAGGAGCCCATAATTTGAACCGGCTCCCTCATAACCAGAAGGGTTTGGAGACCGATTCCTTTCTAGGCGGGTCTGTGAACAGGAAACCCATATTGAATAAAATGCCTGAGGAAAATTTTTTAGGCTTCATCCCTAGTAAGCGCACGGATAATCCATTTGACACAGAGAGTAGTCCCTTGTCGTTGAGTGGAAAGCAAGCCAAGCCCTCCCGAATCTTTGGGGAGACAACAAAATTCCCAAGAGAGCTGATGAAAGCCCTTATGGGTCTCAACAGAGGCCCAAAGAAAATTGTGGAGCAACTTCTCAAGCTTGTTGTAGGCTACTTTAGAAGGAGCCCAACAAGAAGAATAGTAGACGTGGGTGGTAGCCAAGATTTTAGAGCACACCTAAAATTTACCAACCAGCGAAAGAAGCTTGGTAACCCAATAGGCCAGCTTTTATTCAACTCTAGAGAGCACGACTTGCCAGAGATCCCGAGGGGAAGCCTAGAAGGTGAAAGGAATGCCCAGAAATCAAAAGATTTCACCCTGACCAATCCATTTCCAATTATAAATTTGAAGCCACGCAGGAGTGGGGAGCACCAACTGTCTATAGCTCAAGGTTTTGTGCCATTGAATTGCAGAACCGGATGCAAGATAAAAAGTATCAAGGCATTCAAGGGCAGCAAGGATCGATCCTTCATCCTCTGAAAGAGTGAGAAAGGAGTCATCCGCGAAGTGCCCATTAACAAGCTGCTCTTGAGAGTCTGGGAGAGTGATTCCTTTAACACGTTGTTGGGAGATATTATTGGCCAGGAGATATCCAAAGCCCTTAGCAGCCAGAATATACAAAGCAGGTGCAAGAGGGCATCCCTGGTGAATAGAATGAAAAAGGCCAAAAGCAGAGGACTAGCGACCATTAATGGAGATGCAAGCCAAGGCATCAGAAAAAAGCATATGAACAGACTAGAAAAAATGGAGCCCAAAAGCCAAGGCCTATAATGTCGCAAGAATGAAAGGCCATTCAATACGGTTATATGCTTTAGCAAAATCGATTTTAATGAACACAACTTTCTGTTTCGAACGTCGGGCCCACTCCATGCCTTCCCAAATAGCAATAATGTTATCAAGAATGAACCTGGATTTAATGAATCCAGTCTACTCGGGACGCACAATCTGAGGTAAGAGGTGGCGAATTTTCAGAGCCAAGGCTTTGGCAATGATTTTATAAGAAACATTAAGAAGCATGATGGGCCGCCAATTACAAATATCCTCTGGATCCCCAAGCTTAGGTATGAATTTAAAATTTCCTTTATTTATTAAATTACCTAGAGAACTGTTGTGAAAGGCTTCAAGATAAACATGATGCAGGTCACTCCCAATACAGTCCCAAAGCGCTTTATAAAATTCACAAGGAAAGCCATCAATCCCAGGAGCCTTGTCATCGACCATGGAGGAAACGACTTCCTTGAGATCATCAATTGTTAATAATTGATCACAGAAATTAATCTGGGCTGAAGAAAGCCTATGTGGCACAACAACAAGGCAGCTCTAAAGGGCTTGTTGGCGCGTAGGCGTAGGGTCCTGAGCCATGAAAACTTGCTCATAGTGACACACAAAATATAGGAGAATGTCAGGTAGCTCAGAGAGCACTTGATTACCATCTTTGATAGCTTTAATGCTTGGGGAAGAGTGCCTAGCATGAACAGCCAAAAAAAACTCTTTGGAGGCACAATCGCCAATTTTGAGCCAATGAAGCTGAGCCTTGATTTGAGTGCCCCTGGCAGAATAACTATCTACCACTTGCTGCTGGTGTCTTAAGTCCGCCACCTAAACTTGATGTGACGGGGATAAAGGACAAGCCGCTAAGGCCTCCATAGTAGCATGCAAGTCAGCAGTGGTGGCCTCGTAAGAATGTCAACAGAAGATAGCAAGCTATCACCCATAAATGCGTAAGAAACATGCAGTACAAATGATAGCATCATTCCACCAAACAATCCAGTCCATACTGCCAAAAGTATGGCACTCTAAATTCCACACTCAAAGAATGTGGGCTAGGGTGGGCTTGTGACAGAGCAAAGATGTGTTCAAGAAGAATTGAGTCTTACACATGCAAGGTTGACAAGACACCCACTCAATGCGAAATTGAATTGGGAAGTGATTCGAAAGGGTCACATCCACTAATGCCTTCATAGGCAAGGCAGAGCTCCTGAAAGGAAAAAAGGATTGTGCCAAGATTATGGCACGATCAAGGTGGTTAAAGACTCTATCAGAACTAGCCCTGTAATTACACCAAGTGTGCTAGAGGGAATGAGAATGGTGGTAACCCATATTGGGATCAAAAATCCCCAATTTATTACGCATATAAAACCACGCCTCCCTTTCACCCACAGCCCAACAAAAAGGCATAGTTCCATTCTTATCGTACACCATTTCAACCATGTTGAAATCCCCACAAAGCAACCAAGTGGCAACTGGCAAAGAGTCAGCAATCCAGTGCCAAAGAAAACAACATTCCACAACATCATTAGAGGCATAAATATTAATAATCCCGAAGGAATGATTCTCAATATTGAGAAGAATCCAGATAGCCTACTAAGAGGGGTCCACCCCATGGACAACCACATAAGGAAGCAACCGTGGGGCCAAAAGAGTAGCAGCTCCACCATGACCAGCCTCATGCAGAGTGTAAAACATAGTACTGGCTGGCCAAATAGAGTGACAAGCCGAAGCAAGCAAGAAACCTGAAATTTTAACTTCCTGGAGACAAAGCACTTCAATTTCTGGATAATTCTTCAAAGTATTCATAACAAAATACTTCCTTAAGAGGTCTATGAGACCTCGAACATTCCATGAGAGAAAATTCATGGAAAATCTTCCATGCTTGCAGAATCCTGGTCCTCTTCACCCAGGGAAGAGAAGCTATTCTTCAAAAACTCTTGCAGAATCGAACCCATTTGAATAGAGGGAGAAAATCTCCATTTTTCTAGCACATATTCACCTTCTTTTGGTGGAGGAGACGGGCTGTGAGAACGCCACTGGGTCTCCACAACGGAGGACAAATTCGATTGAGCACATAAAATAATAGCAAACTAGGGCACGGCCTTCGGCTTGGGCTCTAGAATAGCAGAAGCCACTCCTAAGGGAGTAGCGGTCCCCTTCTCTGAAGGGTTTGAAATCTACTGGGTTGGTTCTGGGGCCTTGGGAGCCGACCCAGTACCAGACGACTTATTCTTCCGGTTTGTGACCGTAGTCCACTTTGTGTCTACCTTAGCTGAAGGCTCTATCAGACAAGGCTTTTCAACACCCCGTGGCTGAGAGACAGTATGGGGAACTGACAAAGGGCAATCCCTGATCTTGTGATCAACTGATTGGCACCGATAGCATGTGTTGGGTAGGTTAAAATATGTGGTTTTCTGGGAGTGGCAAATATCCCCGATTTGAATGTCTACAGACTGTTTCAAATCCTTGGATAAATCAACTTCCACACAAACCCTCTTTTGAGGATGGGCTTGAAAAAACTTATCAGGTTCGATGCAAACTACCTTCCCTAGAGGGGAAGCAATATGGTGCAAGAAGGGCACACATGGCAAGGGCAACCCAAGAAACTCAATCTAGACCGGAACATGCATTTTGGTGTCCTTTGAGATAGCAAAATCTCGGGTCCAAGCTTGGAAAACCAATAAGGAAGAATGAACATACTAGGGTCCATGACCCAGAATAGCTTGGACATGATTGACTTTCGCAAAGCGGAACAAAAAAAAACCCTTGGTCAGGTTTTGGACCATATCAAGGCAGACCCCATGAGGGACCCAGGCCTTGTTAACCCAGTCTTTTAGCACACTTTTGGGGGGAGTCCTCCCAACAAAATAACCCACAAGGGTCTACTGTTCAAGCCATTGGCATGTAGAATCAAAATCAGGTAAAGGTAAAACTACATTAGCAGGGGCGTCAGAATGCTTACCTCGTGAAAGACTTTCAGAACAAATTTTTGAGGGCATTTGTTTGGTGGGGGAGCCATTAAGCTGCACCGACGAACCGCTAACACCAGCAAAAATTGTCGGGTTAGAGCCGGTTGAAGGCATAATAAACCCCTAAAACCACAGTAAATGCGGCCGTACTCAATGAAGGAAACAATTTCCTGTGCAAGAAGCACAGTATGACGTAGGAGGGGCCACAAATGACCTTAGAAAGCACAAAACCCTAGCAGAGCTCATGCACCGCTATCCCAAATTTCCTAAAACCCTATTATCATGATTTTTTTTGAATCCTGTGAATATAGTAGTTTGCTGTAAATATGTCTTTGTGTTAGATCACTTGTCGAAACAAGAAGAGTTTCTATCAGCTTCAACATCTATATTCACCAGCATCCACAACCTTAATTTATTTATAACATCCACAACACTCTCCAATAGATTCCAATTATATAATAGCCTATGGAAAATAGTGGGAGCAAACACTACGACAACTTTGCAAGGTTTAACATTGAACAAAACCTTTGCGAATCTCCTCCATACTTGAGATTTGTACCATCATATAGGAAAATAGAACCCCCAAGGACTTAGCGAGCTCTTGAAGTCTTCTTCCATTATCTTTCAGATCTTCCGCATGCATTCCAACAGTCATGCCCCCAATTATACCTAGACCTCTTAGATATGCATTTTGGCTAGGCACATCACACTAGATTGTAGTCACTCCATAATCCGAAGATGAATTATAGTCAAAACAATGCCCTGCACATATTGACCCTCAACTGCCATCTGCAATATGGGAAACATAGCTGGTAAAAGCAAGCTAAGTAGACATGTACATAAAATTTGTCTAAGAGAATTTAAAGAGAAGCCATGTCACCATTGCTTGAAAGAAGGCCATCTTTGTAGTGACCAACAACACACTGCTCACAGAATGGTCTAGAACCTTAGCACACCCACTTTTTGTCATCTTGAAAATAGGCAGCATGTCTAATACATGTTTCATCACACCGCCAGATTCCGAAGTGATCAAATAATACAGCAGCCAGAAAAACACCATTGACTGGGACAAGAAATAAAATAATTCAACAGCACCAGAGATAATTGAGACCACAATAGATAGCACAAGGTTCATGCCTCCTGTGAATAGCACGATACTACTGGTAAAAACATGATTTATGACATCCACGCTCAACACTGTAAATTTCTTGCTCTTCAACAACAAATCATCCCTAGAGATTTGAAAATCCTCAAATAACTTAAATAAGGCCTCCAATTCTACCAAAATTGCCCTAAAATCTCTATATTGAGCCTTAATTCGAATGCTTTGTAGCTTCAGAGTGAAAGGATCAGTGGTTAAGGACAATACAGAAGCAATTGTAAAATTACCAGTGGTCGGCTTCCCTGTAAGCAAATAATGCCTGAAAGAATGTGCAAAATTTGTCACATTATAGCAATTGAAATTGTCACGAGTGGGAGATGGAGATTCAAAAATTCAAATTCAAATTTAACCGTCGCAGTGACTGTCACGTGAAGTGTCGGAGGAGAGCGCTATGACAAATGAAATGGAAAACAAAAAGGTTTAAGTGGACCCACACCAGCCACCTAAGCGGTCAACGCTTAGAGTATGCTGGTTAAGCCAGCCGCCCGTTACCACTCCCGCTCACTATTTTAAAATTTCCCTTAAGTTGAATACAATATTGTCTTTATTTATTGATATTTTTTCATAAAATATTATTCATATTTCTAAGTGTATATTTTTATTTTCTTTTGTTAAATTCATTAGTTTGTAATCAAGTATTATTGTAAATATTTTCAAATACAATATGTGGGATTTTGTTTAATTAAGGGGTAATTGAGATTTTTATATTAAGGATGGGGGAATCATTTGAGAGTATGAGATTTGCATCACAAAGCCTAGTGAATAATGCCTTTCTAATAATCAAGTATGAACATGAAAAAATTATTTTATGACTATTTTTGCATGGATAAGCATAAATTTATAATTTATTATAATTTATAGATTTATAAACTATAAACTATAAAACACAAATTATTATGTTTCATAGTTTATAGTTTATAAATCTATAAACTATAATAAGAATAAACTAAATAAATTGTGTTGTATAGTTTATAGATTTATAAACTATAAACTATAAAACATTAATTATTTTGTTCCATAATTTATAACATAATAACAAAATAAACAATAATAAGAATAAACATTAAAATCTATAAACTATAATTATAGTTTATAGATTTTAATGTATATTCTTATTATAGTTTATTTTGTCTAGTCTTATTATAGTTTATAGATTTATAAACTATAAACTGTAAACTATAAAATACAAATTATTATGTTTTATGTTTTATAGTTTAGAAATTTTAATTAGGTTGCTAATCAAACTATAATTAAATTATAGTTTTCTTTTTAATCATTTTCTTTAATTAGTTTAATCTTTGTAATTCTTCTTCTTTAGGATTTATTATTCTTAATTTTTATTTTTGAGTTTTCTTCTTTTTTATCTTTTGTTCTTATTCAATTCTCACAAGTAATTAATAAGATTAATCTTATTAATTCATTTTGAGAATTTATTATTTTTCTTTTTTAGATTATTTCCTTTTAATACTTTATTCTTGCTTGATTTATCGTTCTAGTTCTTTGGTCTTTTTTCTTATTTCTCTTCACTCTTAGACCTTTTGGTTGAACTTCATCCTCCCTTGGTCCTTTCTTTCCTTCTTGTATTCCTTATCCTCTATCCTAGTCATCCTTATCCTTGAACCACGTGCCTCCTTCCTCCTCTCCTTTGTCTCTCTCTTTTTCGCTGATCTTGGTCTACAACAATTCATTTTCTCCTTCAGCTCTCTTTCATCCTAATGATGGATCATGTAGTGTGATTCAAAATGTTGATGATAAAAATAACTACACAATCGAATCCAATAAGCTTCATTATAATCTTGATGGATTGTGGAAACTTGATATCTTTAATTTAAGCATCAATTTATCAATTTTTAATCACTTTTAAAATATAAATGACAAATCCTTAAACACTATAACTTTTTTTTTTGATTCATGTATAGTCCTCTTAATGGTATAAAGAAATATATTTACCCATTCTTGATCTTATTCAGTTTTCCACACTCATGTGAATGCACCTTATAAAAATATTTCAAGACCCCCTTTTATATTCCATCATGAACAAACACATTATATATTAGTGACAAAAAATGGATTTATCTTTGTGTCCTTAAAGGCTTGGTTCATTATGTTTTTTAGAATTGATGAAAGTCCTTTTATATAGATGAATTTTTTATCATGAATATTTACTTTCACGTGTTCTTATATGAATACCTTCTTGAACCTTGTAGAGCTCAATTTAAAGTAGAACAATGGATATTTTCTCATCATTGAGCTTTCTTATTTGATAATTCTAATTATAAAAAATCATTATATCAATAAATATGATAAATCCCCAAATATGAATGGAATTAATTTCTTTAATAAGCTTCTTATAAATTATAATACTAGACAATACAAATTCTCAACACAACAATTGATTTTCCTTTGTTCTTTATATTTTTATAAAAAATGTGTTAGATTAGAATCATACTAGCATTTAGATTGTGATTTCAAGATTATTCTTTATTTAAAATTTTCTAGATCACTTTCATTTTAAGTCTTTACTATTACATATTTTTGTATGAATTGATAAATGGGATCTTGGATTAAACATCTTTATATTTGTTGATAGCTCTTGCTAATTAGAGAATGTTTGCATGCAATACTTTGTGTTCCATTATATTTAGTTTTAATCATAGCCTCTTAAAAAAACTATCATCATCTTTTGAGTTACCCAAGAGTGCCAAGACATGTGATATAAATCTAAAGGGAAGAAATTTCTTTCTAAAATGAGAGTTTTATTATGTATCAATTAGATGCATTTTCTATTGATAATTTGTTTACAAGAGAATTGGTTGAAAATTTTGAAATATATTTACAGCTTTGTAGATTAGAGGATTAATTTGATTATTTTCTTATAAAGACATTGTTAAAGGAGAAATTTTTGTGAAGTTAAAAGAAATTTTAAAGTATCATTGATCTTGAAAATCAAGCTTAAAAGAGAACATTGAAATTATAGACTTGATCACTCTCCTAATTTGTAAATACCATTAAATGAATACAACTAACTCGCAAATATGTACTACATATTTTATAATATATTCAAATTAATATAAAAACCTAAAATTTTGTATTTTTAACATATGAAAGTTTCTAAAAGGTTTAATACAAGATTTCTATAGATGTATACAACTGAACAAAATGAATAGTAGTAAAAAAACAAAAAATAAATATATTTTATATAACCTTTAGAATCAAATTGTAATCTATTTTGTGTATATAAATACATCGGTTTTTAATTTTTTATGGTATGTGCATCTCTATTTTAGGTACAACTTTCTTTTTGATAAAATACTGTGATATTTCATTGGAGAAGAGGGTGCATAGAAGGAAAATACACATCCGATTCTAACACCACTTCCCTGTGAATCATTACGTCCAAGAAATTTGGAGTTGTTTAGTAGTGAGGGGCATAGTAGATTACTTATTTTATCTTGATACTCAAACTTCACATTGGTGGGCACTGTAATTTACACTGCGATTGATATGGTGATTGGTATGGGGACTACTTGCATGTACATGCCCCGTGCCAAACAATCCGTACTTACAAATTGCACTGCTCCACTCTCCCAGGATTAGATTATGTTTGTATGTCAAGAAATGTCGTTTCCTTTGTATTATCGAAATGAATGGACAGGTTCTATTCCCTGTACAAAGAAGTTTACAGTTCCATGCACCAACAGTTCGAGCCTCTTTAGTGTTCGTTGCGAATTGATTATACATTATAAAGCTTATTCAAAAGCAAATGGTCGGTGGCTACATGTGAGGATTAACTTTTGTCAGCTAATAAATACTGTCTTGGGTATTTTTGGAGATTCAGTGGTGACCATGTAACAGATGATTATGGAAGTTCTGGCTGCTTTTGGTCTTTTCTGCTCTGTATGCATTAAACTTCGTATTTCGCACATGGAAAGCCTGCATTATAATTGTATTCCTCAAATGGCAAGTCAGCCTTCTTACCTTGGAATGGTGTATTCACGGAAAAGTAGTTGCAGACGTTTCTTCTTGTTAATACAACATTTTTGAGAATATTTTAAGAATTCATGTGGGCAATCCAACAAAATTTTGTGCTGCCATATATTTTTCTATCCTAGTGACGTGAGATTTGTTCGATATGTTTTTCCTCAACGTTCGTGGATAAGTAATAGAATAGGACTGAAAATAAGATCTACCTTTCATTATAAAACTATTCTCAATATTTCAAATTCATCTATTTTTTCACATAGTTCAAATTCATGATCAATTTTGTAAGTTAAGTTTTCCACTCTTTCAAGATGATTCCTCGTTTATTTATATATCAGAATATAGGATGTTATATTTATAGACAAATCTCAAGAAATTAAAATTCATGAAACAGATTATCAAAAACATACATCTGTTATTTCTGACATAATTTTTTTTCATAAAATTTAAAATAGATATCCATTATTTTTGACATAATTTTTTTTTATTGGTTTTTGTCTTATGAATGCTTTGGCATTGGGCTTGGGAGTCTCAAGCTTGAAAGGTCAATTGGTCCAACGTGTTTAGAGGTTTCATGTTTTTTTTAGGTTTTCACATTTCATACTAACAACTTTTTTGTTTATCTGAATTTGATGAAATGAAAAATGTTTATTCAAGAAATTGCAAGCATTCTACAAATGTAAGATATGCTTGATTATGAATTTAATAAATAATTATTAATGATTTTCAACATGCATTATGACTAAAGTCCCTAATTAAAAAAAAACAATCTTTCAAATTGTTTCATTTTATTCAAATTTCGAAGATGCATCACACTCTATATTTCACTAGCTATAGGTTAATTTTATTTTTGAATTTCATATTATTTTGACCAAGTTAGGTTGGCTGGAAAACTTATTTTAATATTTTTAAAAATTCATAGTAAAATATTCATAACTAATTATTTACTTATAATTTTTTTTCCAAAAAAGACTAAATTTGAACTCCTCTTAACATTTTGTAGTTTGGGTGAGATATGAGCTCAGAAATTATAATTTCATCTTATAGGACCCTACAACATTGAAGTTTGATAGCCCCTTCTCTTATAGTGTCTAAGACAAGACATCATCTACACACCATGTATTGGTGTGTAGTCATGAGGAGTTGAAATTAACTACTAGGTACCCTAAGCTAGTCTTGGAGGTACTCCAACAATTGATAACAGCATTTATGTTTACTATCTTTTAGATCCATTAATTTGTCACTCTACTCCCAATAGAAAATATTTTCCACTTGATGTAAAATTCATTTTTTGGGAGAAGTCTTTATTGTGGGATAAGTGTTTCTATAAATAATGGTAAGCATGCCATTATGTAGTTTAGATTCTATATTATATAGGTTAAATTTTGAGCCTTATGTATAAAATATATTTCTCAATTATTTTGTAATAAAAAAGAGGAATCTTTATGTATGTGTCTAGGGATATTGGTATTTATTTATATATGGTTGATGAGTACTATTTGAAGCATTAATATAATAGACTATTGTTCTTCAATTTTTGACTCATTTTTTATGTGGATGAGCTTGTTTAATGCATGGTATGTTATGCATGTATCATTTCTCTTGGTTATTATACTATGACTTACAAACATACTGTTCTAGTTATGAAATGATATCTATTTGACATAAGCCTTTACTTTATGTCATTTACTTCCTCTATATCTCATCCTTTTTACCATAATCTAATTAGGCTTAGATTAGAATAACCAAGGAGTTAGAATTTCACCCCTAGATATTTATTCACATGTTTGCACCAAATATATGAGGCTTTCCATGCTTGGTGGCCTTGCACAACATATTTATGTAGAAAATATATTAAGGCCAACTATAATAAACTAGAAAGATCTAGAAGATAGAAAACAAGCACATGAACAATACAAAATTGTATTTAGGTTCCATATCAAGATTGATTGAATGTGCAACATTTAATAGGAAAGAATAAGGCAATCAAGATCCACAATATGTGGAAATCAAGAAGAAGATGCACACGAAGTGGATAGGAGTGGAGTGTCAACTCAACTACATGGAAAACTAACTAGGCTTAAGTAAGCCATGTGTGTAAGATGTGTACACAAACAACCCCCCTTAAGCATAGCTTAGGTGGGAATAATAAATATGGGTCCCAACTATAAGGCCATTTTAGGTACCCATGCACAATGCAAAACTCTTAGAAATAGAGAAAATAGAAAAACCAGTGGAAAAAAAACTATCCTCCAAAAAGAGAGATAAAGTGAAAGATGTACAAGTTAAAGAAGAAGAAAGATAGAAGGAGGACTCAAGACCTCCCAAGAACTACTTCTATCACAAATGTACAAGAGATATTCCCCCCATAGGAGAGAAAGAGAGAGACTTGGAAGCCTCCCATAGGATATGTTGTAGTGCGTATAGATGCTCGATGAAGTATGCCAAAGAGAATCCATGAACGCTAAACCACATTTCTCCCCTTAGGAAGAAGGCAAACTACAAAAGTGTGTAAATTATCTTCCCATTCTTGATAGGAACATACAAAAAGAAGTATATTTAGGTCTCTGAATTATGCATAAGATGGACAAAGATGTAGATGGTTCCCATAATGTCTTCATAGAATGCTCAATGATCTCCAAGACAAAGCTGACGTGTAATGAAGATTCAAGAACAAGAACCATAAGGATCATATATGTATGATGATAACTACAACAATAAGAATCCATTACTGTCACTATAGAAGCTGTAGTAGGCAAGACATGAGCAATAATATCTGAAGAAGACAAGGATGATGCAACTTCAATGAAGCTGTCATAAAAAAAGAAGACTGATGTCCTCAATGTGTGCTTCCATGTCAGCAATGCGGGACTCTACGAAAATACATGAAATTTTGGGTAGATATTCATCCCAATCAATAATGCTAGGAAGACTAATATCATGTTGCAAAGAAGTGCTGGAAGCTCTCAAAGAAGTGACTCTGAAATCCGATGAAGCAACAGGAGAAGGTGGAGGAATGATGATTTCCTCTATGTCAATTGGACGCTCTATATCTAAATCATGATTTGGGATGTGAGTTGTGATCATAGTAGGATCATGCGGGAAGGGAGAAACATTGGAGTCTCCATGTATTTCCCAAATTTTGATCCATAATGCATGTGGACTTTCAATATCAATGATGTCATACAAAAAGGTATGCAGAATATGTAAAGCGATTAATCCACAAATATGATCATGATTATTAAACCATTTATCCTTATGATATTGTTTACCTAGTTCAGGGATAAGTCCATATAGATATGGCATGAGATAATGGAACCTGATATGTTTCAGGATGCCTTCACACCAAGAATTATAGTTTCTCATTTTTAGGCTGACTACAGAAGAGTGATTTTCATATCTCATGATTACAAATAGATAATTACCCCTTTTGAAACTTTATTTCAATTCATTAATTATAAAATACCTCCATAATCCCTCCGAAGAAAAATATAGAAAAGTGGCACCTTATAAGTTGAGTGCATGAATTTCTAATAAATCCCCCTTGATTTTTGACAGTTTATCATAATGCATAAACAAATATTGTTTAGTTGCACTTACACTATTAGAAAAATGCCTATAAAAAGGGAGAAAATAATTACATGCAAAAGCCAAACTGGTAGTGAAGAATTTGCACCCTCCAAATCACAAGTCTCGGAGATTTAAAACAAGCAATCACCTTTCCAAACTCCCCAATCAATGCAAAGAGATTAATTCAGGTCGCACGGGATGAAAGAGGACCCAATCTACACTCATTCTTGGCTTCAAATCACACCGATTGCAATTTACGCCAGTAAAGATTCAATCCTCCCCTCAAAGAAAAGCGCAGGTGGATGAGAGCTTAGGGTCTCGTCCCTGCTGCAAATTTAGGCTTCTGATCTGCAAAAGATAAATCGCTTGTGCAGAAGGAAATCGAGGATTTTATGAGGCATCCCACACCTCTCCTACCAAAAAAACCATGCCAATCTCTCACACCATCATAGGAAATCATTGATGGACTGGAGAATTCGAATCATGGGCACAAAGAATGTGGGAAATTCACCTCAATAGGCACAAACTTTCACCTTCAAACCCGTGGGTTTGCTATGTGGAAGCCTAATGAAAATGGAAGATGAAATGAAAGTCAAACGGTCTATAGATACGAGTCATAACCTATTATATGCCCTTTCACATAGGCTAAAGATGAATGAGTCTACTCCAATCCTTCGTGCCACCAAATCATCACCAAATTGTCTCAGTCGCTGAGCTCCAAGTAAAGGTCACAACATGTCTTTGAGGCTACGGATTGCAACCTACACGAATTCGAAATAGGGTGTAACCACCAAATTCAATGCATGTCCACATATTAGAGCATGCCAGAGATTCAAACTGCCTTGGGTGAGGTCGATTGCATGAATGAACTTGTTTCAAACTTCTTACAAATTAGCAATACGCACAGATGAATGAAACACACTAAATACAACTAATTGGTTCACCTATAGGCCTAAAATTATCTCCACCTAATGCTATGATACCATATAAGAAACTAGTAAGATCTAGAAAATAGAAAAAATCACATGAACAATGCAAAATTATATTCAGCTTCCCTATCAAGATTGATTGAATGTGCAAACTTTAATAGGAAAGAACAAGGCAATCAAGATCCACAAGATGTGGAAATCAAGATCAATATCCACATGAAGTGGATAGGAGTGGAGTGTCAACTCAACTACATGGACAACTAACTAGGCTTAAGTAAGCCATGTGTGTAAGATGTGTACACCAAAACTAGGAAGATCTAGAAGATAGAAAACAAGCACATGAACAATGCAAAATTGTATTTAACTTCCCTATCAAGATTGATTGAATGTATAACCTTTAATAGGAAAGAACAAAGCAATCAAGATTCACAAGATGTGAAAATCAAGATCAAGATCCACACAAAGTGGATAGGATTGGAGTTTCAACTCAACTACATAAACCAACTAACTAGGATTAAGTAAGCCATGTGTGTAAGATGTGTACACCAACACCAACAATAGGTCCCAAGAAGGTTTGTGGTATGATATGTATCAAGATTCATTGCATATCTACTATTGCATTCATTTCATAAGGTTCCATTCTACATATTTCATGATCACACATTCCACTATGCTTTGAGATTTGGACAACATTACAACTGAGATAGATCATTCTAGATAATATAACTCACTTTATAAACATAATTCCTTGTCATAGAAGTAGCATAACCCAAAAGATATAGATTTATGTAGTAGGATCTAAATATCTCTATTGTTATATTATGAATATGGCTTATGAGCATGTAATGCAATCATTGCTCTTATTCCTAAACTTGAAAAAGCATTGTGAATCAAGGAATATATTTGTAGCATGTATATTCTCAATCGAGATTGGAATAATCATACTCTCACGTTATAAAATTTGATTTGTACCATATCATATATCTTCTATATGTACTTATATTCCGTGTGTGTATGTATAACATCTCATAATTGCTTCTTCCACTTGTATTTTAATACACTTCTATCCAAAAATAAGAGGTTTTAGTCATTGTGTGGGAAGAAGCATCTATACATCTAGAATGTTGGATAGAAGTGTGTTAGAATGCAAGTGGAAGTTAACATCTGATAGTAGATTGAGAATTGGGAAGATTTAGATCTTGTAGTTTTAGAAAAACCGGTCTAACTGGACTGATTCACCACTTCTGGCGAATGAGTCCCAGTTTTGATCAAAATTCAATTTTTTGTAGATTGAGATACCCATTTTCCAGATTCTTGTTCTTGCATAGAAACCTAGATTTTGAATGAATTCACCTAGCTTGGTGAATGAGTCCTAGTAAGCATTAAAGTCAAAATTTCCAACATTTCAGACTCCTAGTCATCTTCAGATTCTCAAGTGCACACAATTCATCTTATAGCTTGTTTTTTGTGTCTATATGCATTTTTAGGTCATTTAGTTAAGGTTTGTATTGAATTAGGGTTTAGCATTGCATCTTCCATTACATTTGTCTTTCCAAGCCCTAACTTGGTGGTGAACCCCTCATTATTTTACATGCAACCCCTAGGAAAACCCTATTGCGAGATCTCTTTCTCCTTTGCATTGATATCTCAAGGGTTTGTTCTTGAATGAGAGAGAGTGAATATTTTCATTCTAGGTCCTAAACCATAGAAAAGAATATAATTTTCCACCTTTCAAAACCAAATGATGA
>CM021103.1:73598670-73734563 GCA_007115665.2 Sequoiadendron giganteum | reverse complement strand
AACTAGTTCAAGTTATGTCTTTTATCTTGGTTTTGGAGTAGCGTCTTGAGCTTCCAAAAAATTGTCTATTTTAACTATTTTTATAATAGAAGCTAAGTATATATTTACAAGTTTAGCATCATGCCAACCAATTTGTATGAGGAGAGTATTATCAAACTTCAATCAAGGGAAAAAAAGGAGCAACATAATTTTTTTTGACAACAATTCTACCATTACTCTATCAAAGAATATTTTTTTCATGTAAAAGAAGTAAGAATATTGATATAAGGTATCATTTTATAAGATAATTGGTTGGAAATGCTGAAAAATATTCAGAGCTTTGCAGGTTAGAGGATCAATTTGCATATTTTCTTATAAATACATTGTTAAAAGGAGAAATTTGAGTGACTAAAATAAATTTTAAAGTGTTGTTGGTCTAGAAAATCAAGCTTAAGAGAGTGTGTTGAAATTATAGACTTGATTCACTCTACTAATTTATAAATACCATTAAATGAATACAAATAACCCACAAATTATACTACATATTTTATAATAATTTATAATATATTCAAATTAATATAAAAACCTAAACTTTTATATTTTTAACATATCAATACAAATTGGAAGTTTCTAGAAGATTTAATACAAGAATTTCTATATAATATATATACATCTGAAGAAAATGAATAGTAATAAACAAATAAAAATATATATTTGAGATAACCATTAGCAGTAAAATTTATTTTGTGTGTATATAAATACATCAGTTTTAAACTTTTTTGGGGTATGTGCATCTCTATTCTAAGGACAACTTTCCTTTTGATAAAATACTGCAATATTTCATTGGAGAAGATGGTGCATCGAAGGAAAATACACATCCAATTCTAACACCACTTCCCTGTGAATCATTACGTCCAAGAAATTTGGAGTTGTTTAGTAATGAGGGGCATAGTAGATTACTTATTCTATATCGATACTCAACTTCTCATTGGTGGGCACTGTAACTTTTTACACTCTGATTGGTATCATGAGGACTACTTGCAAGTACATGCTCCGTGCCAAACAATCACTTACAAATTGCAGTGTTCCACTCTCCCATGAATAGATTATGTCTGTATGCCGGGAAATGTTGTTTCCTTTGTATTATCGAAACGAATAGACAGGTTCTATTCCCTGTACAAAGAAGTTTACAGTTCCATGCACCACCAATTCGAGCCTTTTTAGTGTTAGTTGCGAATTGAATATACGTTAGAAAGCTTATTCAAAAGCAAATGGTCAGTGGCTACATGTGAGGATTAACTTTTGTCAGCTAATAAATGCTGTACTGGGTATATTTGGAGATTCGGTGGTGACCATGTAACAGATGATTATTGAAGTTCTGGCTGCTTTTGGTCGTTTCTGCTCTGTATGCATTAAACTTCGTATTTCGCACATGGAAAGCCTGCATTATAAATGTATTCCTCAACTCATGGCAAGTCAGCCTTCTTGTCTTGGAATGGCGTATCCACACGGAAAAGTAGTGTGCAGTTTCTTGTTGTTAATAGAGAATTGGTTGAGAATATTTTAAGAATTCATGTGGGTAATCCAACAAAAAATTGTGTTGCCATATACTTTTCTATCCTAGTAACGTGTGAGTTGTTCGATACGTTTTTCCTCAACGTTCGTGGATGAGTAATATAATAGGATTGAAAATAAGATCTATCTTTCATTACAAACCTATTCTCAATATTTCAAATTCATCTATTTTTTCACATAGTTCAGATCCATGATCAATTTTTGCAAATTAAGTTTATTTTCACTCATTTCAAGATGATTCCTCGTCCATTTACATATCAGAATATTTAAATTCATCACATAGGATGTCATATTTATAGAGAAATCTTAAGAAATTAAGAGATATCCAAACAGATATCTGTTATTTTTGATGGATATCCAATTTTTTTTGGCATAATTTTTTGTCATTGGTTTTTGTTTTACAAATGTTTTGGTATTGGGTTTGGGAGTGTCAAGCTTGAAATTTCAATTGATCTAATGTGTTTAGAGGTTTAATCTTCTTTCTAGGACTTTACCCTTCATGCTAACAACTTTTTTTATTATTATCTAAATTTGATGAAATGAAAAGGGTTTATTCAAGAAATTGTAAGCATTCTACAAATATAAGATATGCTTGATTATGAATTTAATAGATAATTATTAATTATTTTCAACATGCACTATATTTGAAGTACTAATTGATAGATTGATTTAAAAAACAATAACTCTCAAATTGTTTCATTTTTTTCAAATTTGAAAGATGCATCACACTCTATTGTTTCATTCTTTCATATTTTTTCAAATTAGAATAGATAAAGAGCTAGACTTTCACCCCTAGATATCTATTCACAAGTTTGCACCAAATATATGAGGCTTTCCATTTGCACAACATATTTATCTAGGAAATATGTTAATGTCATCAATAGGTCCTAAGAAGGTTTGTGGTATGATATGCAAGCTTCATTGGATATCTATTACTACATTCATTTCACAAGGTCCCCTTCTACATATTTCATGATCACACATTCCACTATGCATTGAGCTTTGGAAAACGTTGACTAACATAGAACATTTGAGATATTATAACTTTAGATATCTCTATTGTTGTAAAAGGAATATGACCTATGAGCATGTAATGTAATCATTATTCTTATTCCTAATCTTGCAAAATCATTGTGAATCAAGGAATGTATTTGTAGCATGTATATTCTCAATTGAGATTGGAATAATCATACTCTCATGATAAAAAAAATTATTTGTATCATATCATATATCTTCTATATTTACTTCTATTGTGTATTTATTATTTTTTATATATAGTATTAGACCCCACTCTCTACTCATAATTGTATCACTTAACCAAAGAAATAAAAAGATAAAACATCTCATAATTTCTTCTTCCACTTGCATTCTCACACATCTCTATCTTACATTCAAATTTTTTAGTCATCATGTGGGAGGAAGCATCTGTACATCTAGAATGTTGGAGAGAAGTATGTTAGAATGCAAGTTGAAGTTAATATCTGGTAGCTAATAATCAACCAGAATTACCAAGTCTTGTATGGGACAGTGTGCATGTACTTTGAGCTGGTATCAATGGCCAAGTCTATTATTGAACAACTAGTCATTATTATTTAATACAAAGTATCAACTCAAATATAATATTTACTATTTTTTAATTATTATTTTTGTTTAGTTTGATATGTTATTAATATACAATAAAGAATTCAAACATCAGTACATGTTAAAATAAAAAAATAACCAGATTTAAATAAGATTTGTAGGAGATGGTGTGTATGTAGGTCAAGATTTTTGGAATGAATCTACATATATTTTATGTTGTTTGTTTATTTGAGTTTATTTAGTGAACATTTATTAAAATTACAACTAATAATATCATTCAAGGTTTATATTGCATTATACATGGAATGTGGAAATATCTTATTTTTAATAAAACTACTACTAATGGCTAACTTTTGGCTCTATATAAAAGAGAGTATTAAAATGGTGACATTTTCTATTTAGTTTTTTGGGCTATTTTGATGCAATGAATTTATACAATTTCATATTGAAAAGTGACACACTCTTCTTCTAAATTTCACTTACTCATTAATCTTTAGCTAGTTCTATTTTACACCCGTCCATATGCCACCTCATACATGTGATTTAATCACATCTATAATTACACACATTCCTAAATATTCACCATTAGTAGCCATTTATTGCACCTACCATCACACACACATTCACTAATATTAGTCATTCATTGAACCTACCAACACAAACATTCAATCCCCATATTGAGATTTATGGCAAATGATTTTTTGGGTTCATCTCATAGTGCTTAGGATTGATCCAAAATTGAAATGTTTCAAATTTAAATTTCCAACTTCTACCTTTTTCACTAATTATTACATTTTCATGAATTTTTGCTATGTCTTTGTATTTAATGACATTCATTTGTGCAACTAATTCACATGATAGAATCAAGATCATACACAATTACAAGGAGAGTAATTATAGGAATATGTCAATTTAGAACACCAAAAGAAACAATAATCTACATCAAACAACATAGGACATCAACATTCTTGAGAATTTTGTCTATGAACACTTGCCTTAGGCCATACAATTATTCCAATAAGGGAGTCGATTGAGGAGAATTTGACCCTCACAATTAGATAATTTCCAATAGCTATTTCAAATTTTGAAAAATCCTTGTGCATCTCAAAATATCTTAAATCAAAGTGATAGAGGTTGCATAAGTCCACAATCAACCAAATATTTTCCTTCCTTCATGGAATTGGATAGTGCCTATCATTTTCATTTAGACACTTTACACATTTTTCCTCTAAATTTCATGATGATATTTTGTATTGTGATATTGAGGAGTACATATCTAGTAGGATTTTCTCTAATGATGCACATTGTATAATGGATATTGATGATGTAGATACACCTCTTTTACTTATTTATAATTTATTCATGCATTGTTGTGATGTTTCTCTTTCATGTCATGATAGTCCTACATCCATAGATTCATGCTTTCTAGATGATATAATCATCTCATACATAATGATATGATGGATTATGATAAATATTTTACATATCATGTTCCTTATACTATATGCATACATCCCCTATTGATGTCATACCCTATGATACATATTTAACCTTTTTTGTGAATCTTTGTGATAATTATTATAACTCTACTATAAATAATTCTATACATGTGAAATAATTTATAATTTCTTATTATCGACACTTAGATTATGGTATTTTACTGATGATAAAGTTTACATTTTATATAAGAGATAAAATTTGTGTAATGGTTTGGTTCACCATGCTTTCTTTACACTTATTTTATGGAATTGGTCCATGCCTTTATTGCCTAATTTTCTATCCTTAATGCACATGAGGATAACATGAATCTAGGAATGTCTTTGCATGTTTTATATTTTCCCAATCAAAGGCAAGTGCGTAAATTTGTTAGTTGGAAAGTCAAGTTTTGAAATCAAGTGCATACACATATGCAATGTTGATCGTAATAGAAAAAAATGAATCAAGAAAAAATAGAGAACTAGAAGTGTATTTTAGAATCCAATTAGTTGAATTATATTTTCATCCAAATGTAATTTAAAAACTACCATAAATTTCACATGACTAAATCTACTTTAATGATCCATAGCTAATTAATGAAACCCCATATATATTATTATAAAAATCTAGTCTTAAAAGACTTCGAAGGATTTTTATAACTCCTATGATAGTCAAAAAATAACAACAACAAACTAGAAAATATAGTCACATATATCCTAATCCTTCTACACAAGGTGTCACTTTTTTCCTTCAAGTATCCCATCCCTTTAAAATATTTATTGTGAAATAAACTTCAAACAAGTTGCAATAGGGCATTCAATTCATTATAGGAAAAATATTACATTAAATCAAGCCCCAAAGAATAACCTCAATGCTATGCATACCTCTATACATAGTAGGACACTCTATTAGATTGGATTCATTGTAGGACAAGGGAAAATTCTTTATTTATGTGTATTCATGGTGCCTACCGAAACCGAATTCCTTTTGTTTTGGTGCCACATAAATGTTTGAATTGCCACTCATACCCCAAGAACTGAAATTCTACCTTAATTATAACATATAGTATAAGCACTATTAAGTCCCCATTAAATTCCTAGTACCTTCTCCTTGAATAACAACATAACCCAGAAATTAGATTCATCTCTATAGAATCACATCATATTGTAAATTTCTCTAGCCACCTTTTATTTTTTAGAGAAAAGGTGGGCTTGATCGTATGACCTTGTTCTAAACAATTTCGTGTTTATGTGTTGTTTCAAATTAGAAAATAATAATTTGTGACTAAAGAACCTATTAAATCCTTGCTAACCTTCACATCCTAACTTTCTATGTGAAAATCATTAACCACACATGCTTATAAGATATTCATTTATAAAACCCATAGATGCGTATCCTTTATGAGTTTAAAATTGATAATTCAACGAAACAATTGTTTCTAGTTATCATTATTTCTTATATCACAAGTAGTACTTACACATAGTGTAAAATGTTTATTTATCCATGCTTGAAATTTTTAAAGGTTAGCCATTTGAGAAATGAGGGCTAGGGGAGAGGAGCTGATACGTAAGCACCCAAAACCGCACAGTCTAATTGGCAAGCCACACGGACCAATAGCATTTTAAAAAAATAACCCATTAGAGAAAAAGGTTAATTAAACAATAAGTTATTATTTTAATTTTTTTAAAAATAATTTGCCATGTGGAAGGTCCAATTTTGTCCATGTGTTGAAAAAAATGGAAAAAAGACCTGTCAACCGATATAGACGCACCTCGGGTGCCACTACCTATGTAGCTCGACGTCCAAAGCTGACAGCCTTGCCACATCAACTCCTCCCAATCCACCACCCTAACAATCCACTACTCAGCATTTATCACTCGCTGCCACTTCCTATTCCTATCTATTGTCTGAAATAAATGTTGCCACCTCTCCTAAGCTCCATGCCACCCCACGTTTATTTTGAAATGAACTACATTGAATGCTCCTAGTGCCTCGCTCTTCTCGCCATTCAACCAGCCTTTCATTTTCTCGAGGAAACATTCCATCTTCACTTCTTCGCCGATACCTTCTCGTTTCGTCATCTGCAACCTTCGCACTCTCACCACAACCTGCAATGCTCAGAGACCATATCGCTTTTGAGTAGAAGCTGATACAGAGATGGGTAGACACCAGTTACCAAACATTGCCAGTAGCTCCACTTCCGCCACGCAAGCAACGAACGGGTTCCTCACTGCCATGAACGGGTTCCTTTCCGCCATGAACGGGTTCCTCGCCACCATGCAAGCAACAAACGGGTTCCTCACCACCATGAAGGTCACCACAAGCAACAAAGGGGTTCGTCGTGTGTTCGACCCATGTGAGCTTGCTCACTAAGGCTAGCCATTGTTCTTATGTTTGTGTTTGGTTTGCAATTTCGCTTTGTTTTATTGGTTTTTTGGTGTTGCAGATTTCATTTATTTTGTTGAAGTTTAGTGTTTATGAACACTGCATTATTTGTGTTCATAAACACACTAAATCTTTGGAAATTAATCTTCTATTCAAGCATCGCTCTGTTTATATTAAATATATTAATGCAGTTGGTTTTTTTCTTCTTTCGACATGTAATAATGTTCATTGTTTATATGGGTTTTGCTCTGTAGGGTTTATATTGCAAATATTATGCTCATATTTACCTCATTTCTCTTTCAGTAGGGTTTATTTTGAGAATATAACACTCATAGTTTAGTATTTATGTTTCGGTAGGGTTTATTTTGTAAATTTTACAGTCATAGTTTAGGGTTATCCTATTCTCATAGGATTTGCATTGACATTGACTTTGCATATCGTATTCTCACAAGTTCTGCATTATCATTCACTCTGCTTAGCATAATCTCATAGGTTTTGCATTATCATTCACTCTGCTTATCATTTTCTCATAGGTTCTGCATTATCATTCACTTTGCTTCTCGTATTCTCATATGTTCTACATTATCATTGACTCTACTTAGCATAATCTCACAGGTTCTGCATTATCAGTCACTCTGCTTATCATTTTGTCATAGGTTCTGCATTATCATTCACTCTGCTTCTCGTATTCTCATATGTTCTACATTATCATTGACTCTACTTAGCATAATCTCACAGGTTCTGCATTATCATTCACTCTACTTATTGTTTTGTCATAGGTTCTACATTATCATTCACTCTAGTTATCGTATTCTCATACGTTCTACCTTATCAGTGACTCTGCTTAGCATAATCTCATAGGTTCTGCATTATCATTCACTTTGCTTATCATTTTCTCATAGGTTCTACATTATCATTCACTCTGCTTCTCGTATTCTCACACATTCTGCATGTGCATGTGTGTCTATGTCTATATCTATGTCTATGTCTATGTCTGTGTATTCTGTGTATGTTTATGTGTATGTGTATGTGTATGTGTATGTGTATGTGTATGTGTATGTGTATGTGTATGTGTATGTTTATGTGTATGTGACTATGTGTATGTCTATGTCTTTGTGTATGTGACTATGTGTATGTGTATGTGTATGTGTATGTTTGTGTCTATGTCTGTGTCTATGTGTATGTCTATGTGTATGTCTATGTGTATGTCTATGTGTATATGTATGTGTATGTGCATGTGTATGTGTATGTGTATGTGACTATGTGTATTTTTATGTCTATGTGTATATGACTATGTGTATGTGTATTTCTATGTGTATGTGACTATATGTATGTCTATGTCTATGTGTATGTCTATGTGTATGTGTATGTCTATGTGTATGTGACTATGTGCATGTCTATGTCTTTGTGTATGTGACTATGTGTATGTTTATGTGTATGTGACTATGTGTATGTCTATGTCTATTTGTATGTGACTATGTGTATGTGTATGTGTATGTGTATGTGTATGTGTATGTGACTATGTGTATGTGTATGTGTATGTTTATGTGTATGTGACTATGTGTATGTCTATGTCTATGTCTATGTCTATGTGTATGTGACTATGTGTATGTGTATGTGTATGTGTATGTCATTGCTATTTACACCTCTGTCAAACCTCCACCATATGCAATACCTGCAATGGAACACTTCAAGAACTCCATTGAATTGCAAGTCAATGTACCAGTTTTATCAGAAAGTATAGTGTCAACTTACCCAAGTTCCTCATTTAAATTGGATGTTCGAGCTCATGCAGGCTTGTCAGTTTCTTCATCATACGTGTTTTGGTCTTCATCAATGAATCTATATTGATACTTTCTTATGCTCATATAATGGGTATAAGCATTAGAAAATTGTTGTTATATCAGCATTGCAATGTTGTGCTCGTTCAGATTTGAATTTTAAAATAGTTTCACTTATTCGTACAACATATTGCTATACAAGTTTTTAAAGAATTTGATAATAATTTACCATCAACAACTCATTAGTCATTGGTGTCATCATGTGGCAGGACATAATGAGTAGATCCAAATTGCCAATAAGAATATTCAGTAGGAAAAAAATAATCTAAAAACAACAAATAAAGATGCATACAAACCCTGAACTGTAATTGGTAATTTCAACTTTCAGCTCATTTGCAATGGATTTTGATTTTCAGCTACTATTATCATTTTTAGTCAAATGACTATATTTTGATTTATGGTTTTACAATAGGCATTGCTTAATTAATGTAGCTCATAAATTTTTGTTATCAGAAAATCAGCGACCTCCCAAACAAAAACAAATAGAGGAGAAAAACAATGAAAAGAATATAATATTAATGTCCTATGATGCCGAAATCATAGCCAAAATGCACTCAACATAGCTAAGATAAGTACACCTGTTATAATTGAAAGAAGCAAGAGTATGTGATAATCAATACAAGCTGCATAAAAATATCAATATTTGAGTTCACATAAAGATAGAAGATAAAAGAAAATATGGACATTTTTTTGTGAAAGAATGTTAAATGAGAGTTTAAAATTGATCCCCCACCTCCCAAACAAAAAAAAATAGAGGAGAGAAACACTTGAAAACCAAAAATATTGGTGTCTCAATACATCTAGACAACTATCTTACTAAAGCCTAGTAACTATTCTCCATAGGAAGTAAATTGGGGAAAAAAAGAGATGATGTCTACACCAACTAGACATACATAGGACCAGAAAGCCCCAATAAACCATAAGGGCCACTAGAGATTCATTAAAGAAGGATATGATCCCATAGCATATAGGTCTCAATTCTCATATGTGATAGAAATAAAAGCTATGAAGAGGATCCTATCTATAGTTTTTCCTTAGAATATTATTTCTATGTTGTCCTTTTAGTATCCATTCCGTTTTTCCTCTTTAGTGCAACTATTGTTCTCCCATCTATGTTTGTTTAACATTCTTATTATTCAAATTGATAGCAAGAATGAACATCATTTATACATGATCGAAGTATATTTTATCCATTGAATCAAACTCATCCTTATTCAATATGTTCTTCTTGATAGCTCTTACTCTTACAAGTATAACATTGTTGTTTCAGTTTGTATCATTCAATTATTTCTAAGAGTATGATTTCTTGATGTCATACTATAACATGCAATTTTTCTTTCCTTGCAAACCTGCCCTTCATCACCTCAGGATATAAGATTTACAATTGTGGACTTATGGTGAAATAAGTCTAATCTGTCTAAGATATACCAAACTACTATTCATGATGGCATTAATGGTTTCTCTGTATATCTTCAATAGATAAGACTTCTTCCAATATATATCCCTTTTAATCTTATTACATAATAAGGGTTATTTCCTATTAACTTAAAAGACTTCAAACTTACATGTATAACATAAGACCCTTGTTCATTTGCAGTCACTTCAATTAGATGCATGGTTAGTTTGTTCATCAATTACACTCAATCTTACATGTATGATTTTGTTCTTACACTTTTTATGAATATTTGATATGTATATGTATATGCATATGCAGTATATGCATATTTATATGCATATGTTTGTGCATACATATACATATGCAATTGTATATACGTATATGCATATGCACATGTATATGTATATATGCATATGCAAACAAAAAACGAAGTTGTTTTAGATGTAGAGTGGAGCGAATGGATGGAACATGCATAATTTGAAACAACAACACCATTACACTCTCCCTTAAGCTATGCATTGTACCTTACATTCGTTACACTCTCCATCCAAAATGCATTGCATATGCATATATACATTTACATATACATATGCATATATGTATATGTGTATATATACAACCTAATTGGATGTACGCTTTGTTTTTTGTTCAATTAAAGTGACTGTAAATATCGGCCCCTCTCCCTTACAGCTAACTATGATGATGGTTGACTCCTACTTATGCTATAACCATTTCTCATATAGATACTGAAATATAATTTCATACAACATTATCAAATGTATATATAACTTCGAACAACGCTATAGTATAGATGGATGGTTAGTTTGTTCATCCATTAGAATTAATCTTACATGTCTCAATTTTCTATTTCACTTTGTATCATTTTTTGATTTGTTTCAATTATAATTAGGGATGTGATGGTATAACATGCATTTTTTCTTTCCTTTCACAAAGAGCCTTGTTCATTTCCAATCAACTCAAATAGATGCATGCTTAGTTTGTTCATGAATTACACTCAATCTCACATGTCTCAATTGTTGTCACACTTTGTATCATTGTTTGATTTCTATCAATTATAATTGGGGATGTGTTACTATAACATGCATTTTTTCTTTCCTTGCACAACAAGCCTTGTTCATTTGCAATCAACTCAAATAGATGCATGCTTATTTTGTTCATCCATTACAATCAATCTTACATGTCTCATTTTTTTGTTACACTTTGTATCATTGTTTGATTTGTGTCAATTATAATTGGGGATGCGATAGTATAACATGCATTTTTTAATTCCTTGCACAAAGAGCCGTGTTCATTTGTAATCAAATCAAATAGATGCATCCTTAGTTTTTTCATCAATTACACTCAATCTTACATGTCTCAATTTATTCTTACAATGAAAATCCTATAATATTAACATCCTATGATGCCGAAATCATAGCCAAAATGCACTCAACATAGCTAAGCTAAGTACACCTGTTATAATTGAAATAAGCAAGATTATGTGATAATCAATACAAGCTGCATAAAAATATCAATATTTGAGTTCACATAAAGATAGGAGATAAAAGAAAATATAGATATTTTTTATGAAAGAATGTTAAATGGGAGTTTAAAATTGATCCCCCACCTCCCAAACAAAAACAAATAGAGGAGAGAAACACTTGAAAACCAAAAATATTGGTGTCTCAATACATCTAGACAACTATCTTACTAAAGCCTAGTAACTATCCTCCATAGGAAGTAAATTGGGGAAAAAAAGAGATGATGTCTACACCAACTAGACATACATAGGACCAAAAATCCCCAATAAACCATAAGGGCCACTAGAGATTCATTAAAGAAGGATATGATCCCATAGCATATAGGTCTCAATTCTCATATGTGATAGAAATAAAAGCTATGAAGAGGATCCTATCTATAGTTTTTTTCCTCATCCTTATCAGACTCATCCTTATTCATGCCTTAACAGTATCCCAATTTAGATTAAACATTATAACATGTCTTAATGATAGTCTCATCCAATATCTTATTCTCACCTAAAATTCATTATCACAATCAACCAACTAATCCTCTACCTCAGGTACATAGTGAAAACAATATCCTAACTACAAAAAAAAAGAAACTATTTGATGTCAAAGGGGAAGTGAAACTCAAATAATTGTCTAGCTTATATTACATCATATCTCTTTTCAATATGTTTTGCATTATCATTCACTCTGCTTATCGTAATCTCACAGGTTATGCATTATCATTCACTCTCCTTATTGTTTTCTCATAGGTTTTGCATTATCATTGATTATGATTTTGGGTAATGCTCCATCAATTTTATATCTGATTTATGTTTGATGTGATCAAGCCTATCTATGGATGAAATTAACCTTACGTTGTGGAGGACCAACATATAGGTGTGGGCCCCAACGAGCGCATGCCCCATAGCACATTAGGGCCCCCGCTTATGTATTAGGGGAGAGGAGCCGATACGTATGCACCCAAAATCACACTGTCCACATGGCAGGCCATGTGGACCAATAACATTTAAATGAAAAAAAAACCCATATCCTTCAATAAGTCTGTAATGCAAATGTTTCTATCTTTTCTTAGGTGCCATTGGTTATTTTGGGTGTTATCTTTTGCATAGGTTATTTTGCATCATATTATTCATCCAATTATTGTACCTTAATTTTGTGTCTTGGAAATATATGGGGGGTGTTCTATTTTTTTTAGGTTTTGCTTCATCAACATAGACATAGACAAATACATAGGCATAGACATATAGATAGACATAAACATATACATAGACAGATAGATAGACATATGCATACACATATACATAGACATATGGATATGTATATCAGATATTAAATGCACACATAATTGTAATTATTTTGAAACAAAACAATTACACGCTGGCAGCCAAACATGATGAAGTGTATCCAACTTGTATATGCTTAAGTTATTTGCATCTTACTTATATATATATATATATATATATGCATATGTATAGACATATTCATATACATATACATATGTTAATGTTTATGTATATGTATATGTATATGAATATGTCTATATATTTATGTATATGTATATGTGTATGTGTTTCTGTATGTCTATGTCTATGTCTGTGTGTATGTGTATGTAAATCTATGTAAATCTGTATGGATATGTAAATATGTATATGTGTATGTGTATGTGTATGTGTATGTGTATGTGTATGTGTATGTATATGTGTATGTCTATGACTATGTGTATGTGTATGTGTATGTGTATGTGTATGTGTATGTTTATGTGTATGTGTATGGATATGTGTATGTCTATGACTATGTGTATGTTTATGTTTATGTGTATGTATATGTATATGTGTATGTGTATGTCTATATTTATGTCTATATGTAAATATGTATTTGTATATGTAAATGTGTATGTGTGAATGTGTATGTCTATATGTATATGTGTGTGTGTATAGATGTGTGAAGAGGTCTTAAGTGGACAACCTTGCCATGTCTACTTCTCTTAGTCAGCCACCCTAACAATCCACTGTGTCGCATTATCACTTGCTGCCTCTTCCTATACTTCTCTACAGTTGTGTTTAATTCATTTGTGTCTATGTCTATGTGTATGTGTATGTATATGTTTATATTCATAAATTCAGACCTGCAACAATTGTATCTTTTCTATGTTCCATTGATTAATTTGGGGGTGTCAACTTTATATGGTGTGCACCTATACGCCGGTCCTCCACAACGTAAAAAAAAAATTCATCCATAGATAGGCTTGATCACATCAAACATAAATCAGATATAAAATGCACACAAGTTAGCAATTAATTTAAATAAGGTGCCAAGTCAACAACTTTGAAACCCATCCAACCCATATTTGACCAATTGGCGAACCCATTACAAGAATGTTTCCCATCGTAGCATAACCAAACCAACATGCAAATGCATTGGCCTATCCCATCTACCATGAGATATAAAACACGTATCAGCTTCAATTTGTCCCATCTTGCCAAGTAGGGTGCGCACGTATTGGAGCCAAATGCAAATATCCCACTGGCATCCATTTAACACTCCTGTAAGGCCGCCATTATTCAAAACAAAAGCATGGAAACAATTTCAAAGAATCCACCAAACCAATCAAGTCAAGAATTAAAGGTTGAAATCAATCAAATCTCCAATTCATACGAAACAAAACTCAAATTCAAAAGAGGACATCAATTTATTTCACCACACCAAACAACCATTAATCAAATTCAAATAATTCCCAAGTCAAATAGCCATGAAAATCTTCAAGTATTCACATGTATTACCATAGATCAATATTGAGCACTAAAGATTTCTTACAACATGTATTTAGGGGACCTGGTTTTCCTAAGGCCTTTCATGCTTACCTATCTAGCACTTCACATAGATTACCATAGCTTTGTATTTGAATGACTTAGGGGACTTGGTTTTGTGAAGACTTGTCATGGTTACCTATGCAACACTTCACAATTCGAATGGAGTTGTGGACCTATGCAGCATAGGTTGCCATCACCTATGAAAAATTTAACACCCCCAAATTCATCAATGGCACCTGAAAAAGATAGAATAGTTGCATGACTTAGTTGTATACAAATATGTATATGTGTATACATATGCATACATATACATATAGATATGTATATGTATGCATATACATATACATATCTATATATATGCATATGTATATGTATGTGTATGTATGCATATATATATACATATACACTATATGTATGTGGATGTATGCATATATATATACATATGTATATGTATATGTATATGGAACCCATTTGTTGCTTGCATGGTGGAAGTGGAGTTGTTGGTGATGTTCAATAATTGGCGTCTACCCATCTCCGTATTGGCTTCTACCCAAACACGATATGGTCTCTGAGCATTGCAGGTTGTGGTGAGACGACGAAGGTTGCAAATGACGAAATGAGTAGGTACCGGCGAGCAAGTGAAGACAGAATGTTTACCCGAGAAAATGAAAGGCTAGTTGAATGGCGAGAAGAGCGAGGCACTGGGAGCATTCAATGCAGTTCATTTCATAATAAATGCATATGTATGTAGATATGTATTTGCATATGCATATGTATATGTATATAGATATGTATATGCATATGTATATGTATATAGATTTGTATATGCATATACATATGCATATTTCTATGTATATGTATGCATATACATATGCATATGTCTATGTATATGTATATCCATATACATATGCATATGTTTGTGTATATGTATATGCATATACATATGCATATGTCTATGCATATGGATATGTATATGTATAGGTTGGTTGGAATAATATTGCGGGGTGGTGTGGAGCTTAGGAGAGGTGACAATATTTAATTCAGACAGTCGATAGGAATAGGAAGTGGCGGTGAGTGATAAATGCTCAGTAGTGGATTGTTATGGTGGTGGACTAGGATGAGTTGACGTGGCAAGGCTATCACCTTTGGATGTTGATCCACACAGGTAGTGGCACCCAAGGTGTGTCTGTATTGATCGAGGGGTCTTTTTTCCATTTTGTTCGACACGTGGACAAAGTTGGACCTTCCACATGGAAAAATATTTGGAAAAAGGAATAGAAAATGACAAAATTTCAATGAATAAGCAAACATTTGAAATAAAAATAGTGACACATTGCAATATGATCCTAATACATTGCAAATCAAAACAAAAACGATGCATCTGTAATTCTCATATATATTTAAAAATGTCAACGAAGAAGCATACATTGCAAATTACATACAACACATTTTCGAATTTGATCAAATTACTTCACAAAACAAAACAATAATGGTCAATCTGTACTTATCAAAAAATTACAACTGTCCACAATTTCGGTGCATTTGTAAATATCAATACTTCTAAAGTCCATGAAACTAGCATTTGTAATCTAGCTGTTGCTGTTGTGAAAAGGATCTTGGCTGGTTGGGGTGCTAATTGCCATGTTCTCATCCCCTTTCAGTTGACAGGGATTGTTGCATACATGAGTGGGACTTGGAGTGGTAAATTGGGTGCAAGTGACATGTGTTGGGCACAGTGGTGAAGACATTTGTACATCCCGAGTGCCAAATTGATATGGATATTGATTGCCCCTAAAGTAAGATTGGGAGAGGCTTGAATAATTCATTGTTGTGGAGAACTAAGGGATATTAATGTTGAGAATATCACGGAAGACTCCATTACTTTGAGACAATGGATTAGAAGTGTTCCTTAACCGCCTCTCTCTCTGTAAAGCCCTATGTGCCTGCTCAATCTCTTTTTCCTTTCGGTCTTGTTCCTTGTGAAGCCTCTCTTGCTCCTTTTTTTGTTGAAATTTTTGCTACTCTTTTTCTTTTCACAGTGTGTCCTCAATTCTGGCATTCTCCTTCAACTTCGCTACCACAATTCTTGCTTCCCTTTTCTCTGCATTCTATTGTCTCTTTCTTGCTTTTATCTCCTCCACCTCTTTCTTCCTTTGCTCTTGCTACATTAACAGCCTCATGTAGTCATCTGTTGTCAACAATTCAGACTGTCTACTGATCCGAATTGCACTTGCTTTGGATTTTATTTGACGAATAGTGTGCACAAGCAACTTGAGGAACTTGCTAATGTGCAAAATTGTTTGTGTTTCTTGTGTCCCATCTGACTATGTGCCAATGACCTTGAATACATGTGAGCCCTGTGGTACATCTTCATTGGCTTGTAAATCTGAATTGCAAGAAGGAGCATAGTAATGGACAACTTGAGAAAGGTCAATTTCTGGTGGTGGTGATGGAAATGTATAGGTATCCTATTGTTCAAGGACTTTCAAATGAATGCCCAAGTTCATTGCTCCCTCAACAAACCAAGATGGTTGGCTTTGTTGTGATGGAAGATCTAAACTTTCGTTGAATTGATCAATGACCCTGTCCACCATGGGAGGGGTGTGTTCATTAACCACCACTTGTGTAATTAATTCAGCATGACATGTATGAGGTGAGTGTTGTGTTTTTGTTGTAGGCTGCATGTGTCCATCTGGAAGAGTGGACTGCAATACTGTGACATCATCACTTGACACACCAAGTCCAGAAAGGCTGAGAATGTTTTCAACTGCGTCAGCATCCTCGCTGACCACAAATGTCTCACTGGGATGTATGTCGTTGACAAGTGCATCGGGATTCAACGGCCATATACCAGTCCTTTTAAACCCAGCCTTGATGTTGTCAACTGTCAAAGCTCTTTTCATTGCTTTGCTGCCTAACATTGCAAGTTCTCTCCTCCTCACTTCAATGTTTGGAAACCTTGACAAAAATTTTGCATGTTCTGATTTGAAGTAAGCTTTGAAAGGTGCAAACACACTCACATCCAACAGTTGTAGCTTATGTGATGTGTGTGATGGAAATGTTAACAAATCTATACCAATATCTCTTGCTTCCTGGATGGTTTCAAGTGCTACATGGCTTCCATGGCTATCAAAGATCAACAAGACCATGTTCGTGGGCGAGACACCATCTGGAATTGAGGTTTTGAAGTGGGTCAACCAATCTATGAAAAATTCTTTGGTCATCCATGCATGTGGCTGGGCTGCCATGCAAGCACTTGGTTCACAATCTATGATGTAATTATCTATATTCGCACCCCCCTTGAATAGGTAGAATCCTAGAATGCTCTGCCCAACAGCATTGACACAACATAGAATGGTTATCCATTCATGACTCTTTGGGATAATGTAAGAGAAATTCTTGCTACCTTTTCTTGCGAGCACCTTCATGGACCCATTTTTGCTTGCTTGGATGCCAGTTTCATCACAATTTCATATGCGATCAGGACCATATGGCATGGCTTTGTATGCTACAGACAGTGTTTTGTAGAATGCATCTACAACATCAGGTCTAAGATTGAATGCCCTATCTTTGTCTAGGCCTTCAATAGTTTGTAATGTGAGTTGAGGATGTCTGTGCTTGAAGCCTGTCCACCAGGACTTCCCTGGGAAGCCATTGGTGAAAGGGTTTGGCCTATTTTGACATATTTGAGCAACCTTAGACTTAAGATTGACTATCTCAAGACCATGACCAATATTAGCCATTTGCTGACACCATTCCACAATGCAATTTTCTTCCTCTTTTGTGAGGATTGTTGGCGGACCTTTCTTGGAAGTTGTTGTTAGACCCCCTAGCCATTTGGACAGTGTAGCTGTTGGGATTGACCACTTTTTGGAAGCCCCCCTTATCGACATGTCATTCTCTTCAACGTCATAGAATGCCCTTTTCATGTCATCCTCAAACCACAACTTCTGTATTTGTTTTACTTTCTGCTGTATTTGAGGTGTAGTAACCTCAATCTGCGGTATTTGAGGAGTAGAAACCTCATCTACTTGTGCAACATGATCTATTTCAGGGGGGAATTTGCATCCTCATTTCTCGGCAGGCAACCTTGTCGTGACTCTTTTCTTTTTTTTGTTCCCAGTACGGGTGACCACTGCATTGCCCTTGGCCATCTACATAGAATAATTAGAATCAAAACAATGATGCTTGAACAGAAAAACAATCACTTTGTAATGCAGAACATATGAGAATATGATAAGAAGAGTCAATGATAATGCATAACCTATGAAACATAAATGGTAAACTATGAAATACATCTATATATGTATGAAGAGAGTGTTGTGATGCTTGAACAGAAGAATAATTAGTTTGTGATGCAGAACATATGAGAATATGATAACCAGAGTAAATGATAATGAAGAACCTAGGAAAGATAAATGGTAAACTATGAAACACAAATGCTTTAACAGTTATATTTATATGTATGAAGAGAGTGATGCTTGAACAAAAGATTATTTAGTTTGTGTATGTGTTATCTTTTAGTTTGTGATGCAGAACATATGAGAATATGATAACCAGAGTAAATGATAATGCAGAACCTAGGAAAGATAAATGGTAAACTATGAAACACAAATGCTTTAATAGTTATCTTTATATGTATGAAGAGAGTGATGCTTGAACAGAAGATTATTTATTTTGTGTATGTGTTATCTTTTTAGTTTCTTGCATTTCAATTGAGATTATCTTTTGTAACAGGAGTTTGTTATCTTGAGTTATCTATTCTGGAGTGAGTGACATAAGGAAGTAGAGGAGTAAGAAGCACAAAATTACAAGCTATGCAAGGGAGTTAGAGTTTAAGAACATCTCATATCTCTTAAGCATTTACAACATTAACATTTTCATGCATAGCAAAGTGAAAACCACACTCATGTTTAAACAACAGAAAATTTAGAGACTGACAATGCAGAAGATATGAGAATAAGATATCCAGAGTGAATGACAATGTAGAACTGAAAGAAGAATAAGATAACTAGAGTGAATGATAATGCAAAGCCTGTGAGATTATGCTGAGAAGAGTCAATGATAATGCAGAACCTATGAGAATAATATAACTAGAGTGAATGATAATGCTGAACCTATGAGAATAAGATAATTAGTGTGAACGATAATGCAAGACCATTGAAATAGAAATGGTAAACCATGACCAATATGTAACATATAAATGATAATGCAGAACCTATGAGACTACGATGTAAGACTACGATAAGCATAGTGAATGATAATGCAAAACCATTGAGACACATGAAAAGTAGAGTGAATGATAATGCAAAACCTATCAAACATAAATGTTAAACTATGAGTGTAATATTTGTAATATAAACCCTACTGAAACAGAAAGGCTAAACTATGACTGTAAAATTTTCAATATAAACCCTAGGGAAACAGAGATGGTAAAATATGACTATAATATTTGCAATATAAACCATAGGGAAAGCCTTAAATGGTAAACCATGACTGTAATATATGCATTATAAACCCTATGGAACACATATGCTAACCTATGACTGCAATATTTGCAATATAAACCCTACGAATACATAAAGAAACATCTAATATGACTGTAATGGGTGTAATGAAGATCAATATGGATGTTGTTAATTGCTGTAATGAAGAACAATTGTGAAAAGGAAAACTTGGTACAATATGGATGCTAGTGCACTGGAATCTAAGCTGTTTCCTCCCCTTGATGTTAACTTGTTCAATTTTGTGCTTGTCACTCCTCCTTTTGTTATGTCGCTCATTGCAGAATAACAAAATACTTGTTGGTTTTCATGGCTATTTGAATTGGGAATTATTTGAATTTGATTGATGGTTGTTTGGTGTGGTGAAATAAATTGCTGTCCTCTTTTGAATTTGAGTTTTGTTTCATATGAATTGGAGATTTGATTGATTTCAACATTTAATTCTAAACTTGATTGGTTTGGTGGATTCTTTGAAATTGTTTCCATGTTTTTGTTTTGAATAATGGCGGCCTTACAGGAGTGTTAAATGGATGCAGGTGGGATATTTGTGCTTGGCTCCACTACGTGTGCACCCTACTTGGAAAGATGGGACAGATTGAAGCTGATACGTGTTGTAGATCTCATGGTAGATGGGACAGGCAAATGCATTTGCGTGTTGGTTTGGTTGTTCTACGATGGGAAACAATATTGTAATGGGTTCACCAGTCGATCAAAGATGGGGGCATGTGCAGGATCGTCATGGAAAAAACAGGCCCTTAAGTGGCAATAAAAAGCCAAAAAATCAAAGTTAGACAACTTGACGTAAAAAATTGAATAAGTTATCTATATTATTTCAAAAAAATGTAAAAATAGAATCTATAGAAAATTGAATATAGTTTCTAAACTACTAGACCTTTATTTAAAATAAAAAAATCTATTTGGTGAAAATTTGAAATTTCAATGTAGTAGTATTTAAATTTCAGGGTAAAAATAAGTAGGTGTATGTCTGACCACCCTAACCACAATAAAATGATAATATTTTTTTTTATAAGCTTTTAGATATAAGTAGAGGACTCATGTCCCGATGTGATGCATATTTTTTTATAATTTGTTTTCAAGTAAATAATTAATTATGATTTTTTTATTACAACTTTTAATAAATATAAAAGCTCGTCTGTCTAACCACCTTAACTTGGTCAAAAATTCATGAAATTCAAATTTTTATTTTTTAATCCTATATTATGCAAAGCATAGAATGTGACGCATGTTTCAGATTCAAAAAATGTGATACCATTTGAAAGTTATAGATATTTTTCAATCAGCCTATCAATCATGAATTTATTCGTAATTCTAATAGAAAATGAATAATAATTATTTATTAAATTCAAAGTAAAGCATAATTTATATTGGTGGAAAGCTGAGAATCTCCTCTAAAAACCCTTTTTGTTTCATCAATTTTGGGTAAAAAAAAAGTTGTTAGCCACATGGACCATCATATGGCTTACATATCGCCACTTTTTGGCCCATCATGATCTTGCACATACCCATGGGTCGGATGGGTTTCAAAGTTGTTGACTTGGCACCTTGTTTATTTTCTGTAGTTGTGACTAATGTGAAAGTGACGCCTGCATTGGTGTGAAAGTTGGGTTTAATAGTTTATGGGGAAGGGTGCATGTCTTAATGTTTGGTCTGTTTTAATTCCATGTCGGAATGGTACTTGTTCAATGTCAGATACAAGTTGGATACACTTCATCATGTTTGGTTGCCACCATGTACTTGTTAAATTTTTAAATTAATGCTAACTTGTGTGCATTTTATATTTGATTTATGTTTGATGTGATCAAGCCTATCTATGGATGAAATTAAGCTTACGTTGTGGAGGACCAGCGTATAGGTATGGGCCCCAACGGGCACATGTCCCATCGCACGTTCGAGCCCCCGCCTACGTATCGGCTCCTCTCCCCTACTTGCAAGCACAAGCCCCGCGGCCCCATGCCAAACAATCACGTGCAAATTGTTGTGCTCCCCTCTCCCACGATTAGATTATGTCTAAATGTTGGGAATTGTTGTTTCCTTTGTAGTATCAAAACAAATCGACAGGTTCTGCTACCTGTACAAGTGATCACGGGCTTGGAAAATGATGCAGCTTCGTTCCAATCTCTTTGGAAAGAAGTTTACACTTCCATGCACCAGAAGTTTGAGCCACTTCAGTCTTTATTGGGAATTGAATACATGTTTTAAAGCAAATGGTAGGAGGCTGCACATGAGGATAATTTTTTTCAGCTAGTAAATGTTGTCCTAGTTATACATGCATGTTTGTGTAATCATGTCTTTTTGGAAATTCAGTGGTGACCATGTTACAGATGATTATGGAAGTTTTGGCTACTTTTGGTCGTTTCTACTCTGAATGTATTAAATTTTGTATTGGAAAGCCTGCATTTCCTCAAATGCCAAGTCAACCTTCTTATCTTGGAAGGGTGTATTCAAAATCGAAAATATGACATGGATAATCCATAGAAAATTTTGTGTTGCCATAAACTTTTCTAGAGGAGTGAATTAAAAGAATGTATTAGTAGTAAATAAGGAAACAACAATAGCGAGTTTTTTTAACTTCTTATCAAATATATTAAATATTTAATTAAAATTTCAAATACGCATTCCAATTTTTCCAATAATTCTATACAATTCTATGACGATCTGCCACCTACAATGAATACAGTTGAAAGGTCTTTGTCAAATTCATTAAGCAAAATTAAAAATCAGTGTAATAAGAAAAAAATGAAATTCAAAAGATTGGCAACTATTAAATATGGCACTATCAGGGAGTATTGAACCTTGATCATTGTTGGCTTAAGTAATTCATATGTCGATCTAGCTGGTAGACCAAAACCTGATAGACTTAAGGAGCATAAAATGGATTTTTCCCGAACTAAGAATAATGATAGGCTGTAGAGAGCAGACAATATGCATATTACAAGGAATTTCCTCTCTAAACAACTATAAAAGTACAATTGGGCAAGGTTAAGAATTAAGTTTCTACTTATTAAAACGACCAATTAAAGGTCTCTTTTTCATCAACTCGATCAGAAGAGATGACAAAAGGATAGAGCATAGGAATGACGAATCTATGCAGTAGAGAGAGGTTGCTGAGAATGAGAACAATCTGAGAGGTTCAATCATGATGGTAGATCCTAAGAATCAGTAAGGCAATAAATTCTTGTTTTATATAATATAAGAAAAAGGGTCTGATTTTCTGAGTCTAAGTAAACCTGAATGATGATGTATAATTTAGCAATTGTTTTGAAGTTATCCGCACGATTTTGTTTTTGAATATATATTTCTAATAACAGTTGGGTTGAAAGTTATATTAGATTAGACGGTCTGAGCAGTCATCAGAAAAGGCTTCTTATCTGCCATAATGTAGATCTTCTTATGAAATTGCATCAGAACTGTATAAACATTTTGTTCTAATTTGGATTGATTTTTTCATGGCTTGGAGGTTAGAAAATATGCACTAGAGAAATTGAGGAATATGAAGTTTCAGGCAATGTGTGATTGGGGTAAAAAACAAATATGAAGGCATATGCACTAGAGACATTGAGGAATTTGAAGTTTGAGATCATCTGTGATTAGAGGCAAGAAATATGAAGACATACAAATGTGTAGAGGTAACATAAATCTTATTATGTCTTTTTTGTAGAGGTAATATAAATCTTATTTTGTTTTTTATTATATCAATATATTTTCCAATTTTAAGAAGTAGAACAAACAAAAAAAAAACTGTTCCAAAAATTTAGACATAATTCTGTTTGGTAAAAAAAGACAGTTTGGAGAATGATTTTTACCTCACATAAATATTAAGTAATGACAAACCTGAATAAAGTGTGAATCGTGTTAGAATATTAATTAATTTTCGAGTCAACACCCCACATCAAATGAAGATTATCAAGTTGCTCTCAACGTAAACCTACAGTAATTAATATGGTTAGTATTTTTGAATTTAAATTTCTAGCACTCTTTTTTGAGCTTGCACCGTTTGACTTGTAGGCTGCCAGCATCAATTAAGGCAAGTGGTTTTGAAATTTGAATGGAGTGCTCATTCTCATGAGCTAAAATCAAATAAGGCAAAAGTAGAATGCAATCGTTAGTTTTAGTATAAGTCAATTTTTGAATTGAGATGAAAAAGCTTCCAGCAATAGCAAGAGGAATGTTCAGTAGAAAGTAAAGAGACAACAACATCATAGAGGATCTTAGTCAGTTTTAGTTTTGATGTGTGAGTGTAACATCCTTGTATTGGACATTTGTTCAAACAATTTAAGTTTTATTTTGTTGTGTAAAACATAGCACATTTTATATAATTTTGAAATTTTGGAAAGCGTGAAGGAATATATTTAAATCTATTTTTTGTGTCAAACGTTTTGTTGTCTCTATGCTTTTTCTATGGTTATTTTCTGGTATGTCTATCATACAATCACAACTCTATTTTTGTATTATTGCCCCCTACCTGCCAACAAGTGGTATCCAAGCCCTATTTTTTTGGGTAGTCAATTAGTTTATTGTGGGTAAAGCCCTAGGTTATCTAGGCATTAAGTTTTCTCAGACCTAAGAGAAAAATGGCAAGAGGTGAGAGCAAAGGTTGGCAACAACCACCAAATTTTGATGAGAAAAACTATGATATTTGGGCTAAAAAAATGAGAACCATTTTGGTTGCTAATGACCTATAGGATTTGGTCACTAATGGGTTGAATGATATTACAGACCAAACAACCTTTGCATCCCTTTCAAATCCTCAAAAGAATCAGTTGAAATAAAATAAGATGAAGGATGCAAAATCCCTCAGTTTGATTGAGGAAGCCTTAACTGAGGCTATTTTCCCATGTATTGCAACAACAAATTACTCAAAACAAGTTTAGAAAATTTTGCAAAATAGTTATAAAGGGACTGACAAAGTGAGGTTAGTGAAGTTACAACTATTAAGAAGAGATTTTGAGACCTTACAAATGAAAGATGGTGAGTCAATTTATGACTTTCACACCAAAGTGTCTACTTTGATAAATTAGTTGGGAATCAATGGGGAAACAATGAAAGAACAAAAGATTATTGAGAAAATCCTAAGAATTCTACCCTCTAGATATGATCCTATAGTCATTGTTATTGAAGAGGCAAAGGAATTGTCCAAGATGACTATAGATGAGTTGATGGGTTCACTACAAACTCATGAGAAGCAGTTGAACAGATTGTCTCCTTCCCTAGAGCAACCCTTCAAGGCTCAAACCAATGGAAGAGGTCGGGGAAAAGAAAGAAATGGTAGAGGTAGAGGTCAAAGAGGCAGAGGAAGAAGTACTTCTGGAAGAGAAGGTTTTGACAAAACAGATGAGTCGAGAAGCTCACAGTAAGCAAACCAGAACCAAAAGAAGGAAAATAGTTCAAATTAGAGGTATGATAAAAGTAATGTGTAGTTTTATTGCTATCACAAGTATGAAAACTATGCTAGTGAGTGTAGAAAGAAAAAACATGACCATGGAGGCAAAAACACAAATGTAGCAAATGAGAACAAGATTGAAAATGATAAACAATCCAATGTATTCATCATTTGCAACCTTGTTGAACACAACAATGATGAAGTATGGTACTTGGACAATAGATGCAACAATGACATGAGTGGTAACAAAAATTTATTTGCCTCCATAGATAGCAGTATAAAAATTGAAATCAAAATGGGAAACAATGAGAAAGTCCCTATCATGGGAAGAGGTGTAGTTAGAATCCAAATAAAGAATGGTGAGAGGAAGCAAATTCCAAATGTCTATTATACCCCTAACATAAAGCATAACCAATTGAGCATTGGACAAATGGTACAAAATGGTTACAAAATCCTGATGGAGAATGGGGATTGCAAGATATTTGATAAAGGAGGCAACAAGAAAGTGATGGTTGCAGTGCAAATGATGAGAAAAAAATGTTTCCTTAGGATGCACATAGTATCTACGATAGACACAACAAAAGGACAACAACGAAAATGTTCGTCGACACACATAGCAGCTGCACAACAGTCAGTAGTGGAACAAAATCTTGCATTCAAGGTAGTCATCAAAGACCCATCCAAACTTTGGAGTTTAAGGTATGGGCACTTAAGCTTTGCTATTTTAAGTTTATTATCTAGGAAAGGAATGGTTAGAGGTTTACCATCTATTGTAGAACCCAATGGCAAGTGTGAGGCTTGCATCTTAGGAAAGCAACATAGGAAAAAGTTTCAATCCGAGTATTCTAGAAGAGAAAGAGCACCTCTTGAATTAGTGCACTTAGATTTGTGTGGACCCATGAAAACCCCCACTCTAGGTGGAAACACATATTTCATGACTTTCATAGATGATTACAGTAGAAAAATTTGCAAACCTATTTCTTGAATTTTTTTTGGAAACCTTTGAGAAATTTAAATGGTTTAAGGAAGTAGTTGAAAAGGAGAGTGGTCACTATATCAAAGCCCTTAGAACAGATAGAGGGGGAGAGTACATCTCCAAATAATTTCTAAATTTTTGTAGGAATGAGGGAATTCACAAATAATTTACAACAAGGTATAACCCACAACAAAATGAAGTGGCAGAAAGGAAAAATAGAAACATTCAAGATATGGCAACAAGTATATTGAAAGAAAAAGGGTTGTCAAACATTTTTGGGGGAGAAGTTGTAGCAACAATAGTCTATGTATATTGAATAGGTGCCCCATAAAGGTGTTTCATCATACGATTCCACAAGAGGCCTAGATAAACAACAAATGGAGTGTTGAGCACTTAAGGGTATTTGGGTGTGTGGCATATGCACTCATGCCAAAAGAGAAGAGACAAAAATTTGATGAAAAAGGAGAAAAATGCATCTTCATAGGATATAGTGAGGAGTCAAAAGCCTACAAATTGTACAATCTTGTCACTAAAATTGTTGTGATTAGTAGAGATGTTGCATTTATTGAAAATAAAGCATGGGATGGAATGGTGGATGACACCATAGGTATTCCAGTCACAACACCCCTTGATTATGAAGAAGTTGCAAAAGACAACAACATAGGGGGGGCTCAAGAGAGTAGTAGCTCAGGAAGAAATTATCATAGAGCATTAGAAAACAACAAATCCGGTGATGTGCAGCAGATTAGTAACTCTATAGGTGTTCAACATAGTATAATATTTGAATAGAGACAGCGGAGTAGTAGCTCCATAATTCAGCAAAGAAGTAGCTCTGATAGTCAGCAGTACAGTAGCTCAAGAGGTTAGAGTAGCAACAACTTGAAAGCTAATTCAGAACCTACACTCACATAATTGATGCCACAAAGGACAAAGAGTGTGAGGGAGATTTATGATAGCACACAACATGTTGATTTTGATGAAAAAATGGATTTTTCTTTATTCTCTTATAGTGATTCAACTTACTTTGAGGAAGTGGTGAGAGAAGAGAAGTAGTGTATGAACATAGATGAAGAGTTGGATGCTGTAGAGAGGAACCAAACATGGGAGTTGACCAATCTACCCAAGGGTAAACAAGTGATTAGAGTGAAGTGGGTCTATAAGACCAAGTGTACAGTTGAAGGAAAAATTGAAAGATACAAAGCAAGGCTAGTTGTGAAAGGGTGCAAATAGTAGCCTGGTATAGATTATGATGAAACATATGCACCAATTGTAAGGTTGGAAATAGTGCAGACAGTCATAGAATTTGCAACACAACATCAGTGGAAGGTGTTTCAGATGGATCTAAAGTTAGCCTTCTTGAACAAAGTGTTGAAGGAGGAAGTGTATGTGGAGCAACCGCCTACCTATGAAGTCTCAGGACAAGAGGATAAAGTATATAGGCCTTGGAAAGTTCTTTATGGGCTGAAACAAGCACCTTAGGCGTGGTACAACAAAATAGACTCATATTTGTTGAGAAATGGCTTTAACAAGAGAAACAATGAACCCAGACTCTACATCAAAGAAACTAAAGGTGATAGTTTAATTGTTGTTTTGTATGTAGATGATCTAATTTTTACTGGTAACAGTGATAGCAGAATTGTTGATTTTAAAGAGGTGCTAAAAAATGAATTTGAGATGACAGATTTAGGTAGTTGAAGTATTTAATTGGGATAGAAGTTCAACAAACACAACATGACATTTTTTTCACAATCTAATTATGCCAAACAAATTTTAAGGAGATTTAAAATGCGTAACAAAAAACCTACCCCCACACCAATAGCAACGGGTCTAAAATTGCACAAGGATGACAACAGTAAGGAAGTGAAACCAACCTTCTACAAGAGTATGGTTGGAAGTTTGATGTATGCAGTAAGTTTGATATCTAGTTTCATGGAGAACCCTAAGGACACACATTGACGAGCAGGAAAGAGGATTTTGAGGTATTTCAATGGAACAAAAGGTTATGGAATCATGTATGGTGCATCTAATGAGTTTAAGTTGGGTGGTTTCATGGATAGTGATTGGGTAGGAAATGTGGATGATAGGAAGAACACATCAAGCTATGTCTTCAACATGGGATCGGGTGCAATCTCATGGGCTTCCAAGAAGCAACCCATTATCTCTCTCAACTCAACAAAATTTGAGTATATTATAATAATCATAATAGCATGTCAGGCTATTTGGTTAAGGAGGATCCTTACAAATTTATAACAACAACAAGAAGACAACACCGCTATTCATTGTGACAATGTTTCTTCCATAGTCTTGACAAAGAATCTAGTCTTCCATGGATCAAGCAAACACATTAAGATCCAATATAATTTCATAAGGGATCTGGTAGAATAAGGTGAGATTGAATTACAATATTGCAGATTTGAGTAGTAGCTCACCGATATCTTCACCAAGGTATTGCCAAAAGACAATTTTGAATGCCTAAGAGATAGGCATGGCATTATGGATAGCTTTAGAGATTAGTTTTGAAATAAAATTGTAGATTGACACCTAACTTGTAGATTAAGGGGGGGTGTTAGAATATTAATTAATCTACAGTCACCACCCCATGTAAGATGAAGATTATCAAGTTACCCTCAACGTAAACCTACAGTAATTAATATGGTTGGTATTTTTGAATTTGAATTTCTAGTGCTCATTTTTTACCTTGCATTGTTTGACCAACATTAATTGAGGTAGGTGGTTCTGAAATTTGAATGGAGCACTCATTATCATGAGCTAAAATCAAACAAGATAAAAGGTAGAATGAAAATGTTAGTTTTAATAGAAGTAAGTTAGTTTTTGTATTGAGAAGAAAAAGCCTGCAACAACAACATCAAGAGGAATGTTCAACAGAAAGTTAGGAGATAGCAGCAGCATAGAGGAAAGTTTTATCAGAGACACAACACAATGACAACGTCAAATATAGGATTGTAGCCAGTTACAATTTTGAGGTGTGAGTGTAGAACCCTTGTATTGGAAATCTTTCCAAACAATTTAAGTTTTATGTTGTTGTGTAAAATAGAGAAAATTCTCTATAATTTTATAATTTTGGAAAGAAAGAAGGAATATATTTAACTCTATTTTTTGTTTCAAATGTTTTGTTGTCTCTTTGATTTTTTTGTGGTTATTTTCTGGTTTGTCCATCATAGTCACAACACTATTTTTGTATTGTTGCCCCCTGCCTGCCAACAAATCATTGTACTTCTAGATAATTGCGTTTGATTTTGATATTTCTAATTTGCTAATGGTTGAGTCTTAACTAAATTATGTACATTATTCAAGTGATTAGAAAAGATGGAGGACAAATTTTTTAAGTAGAGGGATCTAATTTCAGAATAATAGAAATGCATTATCTTACTAAAGAAAGGTGAAGTTGGTAAGCTCATAGCTCATGATGTGGACTTCCAAAGCCAAAAAAGAGAGGTCTTGAAGTTATTAGTAATAAATGAAATGTAATGCTAGGTCTTTGGATACAAAGACACATCAAGAATCTGAGTTAGGTTGAAAGAAAAATAGCAAAGATTGGATAGAGTGAGGACCTTCTATCATAAGAACTTAGTCTCCCTGAAAATGGAAGAGGGAGATTGATTTCAACAACATCTGTTGGACATAGAAATTGGTAGGTTTCAATTAGTTCTCATTGCCATAATGAAGCTTACTATTGTATTTGTCAGTCATTCCTAATTAAATGCCATGCGACCCTCCTCTTGTGGCTTGTATCCATCAGAGAAGAAAGGTTGAGCTGAATATTAAAAATGGAAAAAAATATTAAACTGATAGGAAAATAATTCAACTTGAGAAAAACCAATCAAAGGGAGGAGGATGAATTAGCAAGAGATTTAAGAGTAGATTGGGATAGACTCAAAACCAAATTTTCTTAACTATAAACTATAGACATAAAACTCCCATTTAGACATCATTTACAATATTTTTTAACCTTCATTCCTCATTTTTATCTAAACTTGAAAAGAAGTCACTACCTGAGCGACAATAAGAAGGGATGGAGAGAGGTCCACTCTCAAGCACTATTGCAAACGTGAAGACAAAGAGGAACAATAAAAGAGAGATACAAGAGGAAGAAAAAAAGAGAGACAATGATCAATGTGGCCAAAGTTATTTATGTATATTGAATTTTAGTTCCTATTGTGAGAAGTGTCTACTGACGTGTGAAGGGATGAGCCCTGCCTGCCAGAAATTCTCTTGCAGATCTCCCTTACTCCATGAAGCATATTCATCTCTGAGACACACACTTTTCTTAGAAATTTTTCTCTAGCCTCATGGTATGCCTTTTCAGGTTTCCTTTAAAATAAGCCATAGAAATGGCAATAAGGCCCAATCTAATCATGCCTAGGACCTAAACCCTACTTACTTTTCCTATCAGTTAAATGTTACAAGTTACAACTGTTATTTTACTGCCACATAACTTTCAAAATTATTGTGCTATATAGAAACAACCAAACTATGGTAAAGATTTAATGTCCTTACTAGGAACCATAGATTATAGAACATGGTGGTATGAGCATAGCAGGAGTAGGGAGTAGATGGGTCATTTGAATATCTTCTAGTGATTTTACCATCCCCTCAAATGTTCTCCTAAGTATTTTTTAGCATCATCTCTCAGCTTTTCTTTGTGGTACTTGACTCTAGGCTTTTAGTAGAGTTTTCAATTTTTTCCTATTTAATTTCCTCCCATTTGCTTTGATCGGGCTGCCCTCTCATTTATTCATTGCTTCCCCCAACCTTCATTAGTAATAGCTAATACAATTGATTGATTTTTGCATCCTAAATTGAGAAAAAATTGTCTGCAACTGGTAGAAACAATCAAGTAGAATAAAATTCATAAAAAATATGCTATATCATCAATTCACAAAAAGTATAAACATTTAATTTATATTCTAGATTCTATCATGTTGGCATCTAGCTTGTAGAGTGTCTTTAATTATTAATGATTAATTTGATTTGAAATTGACTATGAATTTAGTTTAGGGGCCTTTAATTCCACTTTTTCGTGATAATAATGAATTTTACATTGATGATTATGCCTAAGCCTTCACACTAATCATAGATGAGCCTAATAAATAATCATTGCATCTATATAGTGAAAATAATATATTAATGAATGAAAATATTCTTTAGATGGCAGCAATATCACAATCCAATGGTGCATAACATTCAAAATAACAACAACAATACCATTTAGTAGCAAACACACATCCATAATAATGTAAATAATCTATTTTTGAATAGATTTAAGAGGATTGATGTTTTGGACCACACTAAAGTGTGGTTCTCTCATATCTATGAGTAATTTTTCCAGGATAATTTTTCCTCTTAACATTATGGAATGTGGAAGCTTGAAGTCTTTTATAATCCAATTCAAAGGAAAATGGTAATGTAGAGCAGGAAATATTTGATAAACTATGGCACATGGCCATAAATACCAAATTACAGAAGTATGAATACAATGCCACATAAGATGACAGTTTCCAGGAAGTAGAAAATTTAGGGATGAAAATAATAATTCTATGATTGATGCCCTGCAAAGAATTACCTTGACTCTATCTATAGCTAAAATTAATTTAGGTCATTCCCATAGTCCTAATTGGGCCAACAACTTAGAGATAATCAATTGTAAACTATGTCATCTTCTAGTCAAAGGTTATGTGCACCATGCATTGGCTACTCCATAATCCTATATTACATATGATGACAAAATAATGATCATGGCACAACATGTCCTTCATTTTTAAAGTGTTACCCTCAACACTTAAAACAAACAAATTTTGATGGTTAAACAATTTAAACTAATTATGGTAGTCAACACATGAAAAAATATAGCTCAGAATTCATTATCTATTCTATAGTTTTTTGTCAGGGTAGATAGAGGAACTTGATTTCATTAATTCAACTAAAAAGAGAGTATATACTACAATATCATTAGTTTTGTACAAGATATTGTTTTGTTTAATTTTTTTGTACATTTACTAATCTTTAAGAAATGGTTTGGTTTCCATTTGTAATAATATAATCTCAATGTATCTTCTTTAAATGATGTAAATTAAATTCTAGCGTTATTAACTTATTTATATTCTAAGTTAATGAAATAATGTCCCTTTTTCTAAAACTATGAGTTTCCTACATCCACTTGTGATGGAATTCCATTTGTTTCATTTGTCTCATTCTAAGAATCTACAAGAATACATAAATCAAACTGCAGATATATAGCCATAACAAACGCAATTGTTTAATCTAGAAAATCAAGTTATCTTTATAAATGTTGAAGATCTCCTCTCTATAATTTATATTCATGATGTTAGAAATATAATCTCAACTTGGAATTCGTACATGTCCTCTCCAACATAGTATCTTTATTTTCATTTATGACACTTTAATTAGAAACTTTTGGAGAACATTTTTAGGAGATTTGATATGATCTTCATTAATTGCCTATTCAGTCTCACACACTTTGTGGGTGGTAAAATTAGTAATATTTTATTCTCCTTAGCTATTCACAATAGCTTTTAGTTTTATTACTATTTTTGTGGTCATTTTGTTGGATGCAAGAAGAAAGAAGGAAGATAAACACAACTCTGCAACTGGTAGAAGAAAGAACACAAAGGGCATCGAAGCTCTGCTAAAATTGTTTCGGTTTTTAATATACATAAATATAAATATGTTGTTCTCTATTTGTTGTTGTGCATTTCCTATGTGCTGAATACAACTTTCATATGCATTTTATTTGTCTCTTTCATAATTTGCTCTATTCTATGAATTTCATGGTCTATTTTTATATCTGCTCCTCTACCCCTTTACCCACATCTGGTATTAGAGGCATTGGTTCAAACCTCTAGTCTCTTTTTTGTGGTTTTTCTAATTTTATGTTTGACAACCATTAATGGCTTCCATAGCTTCCACAATCTCCACATTCGGTGCTTCTTTGTCTAGCCTGCTAACCCCTCTTTTCACAGCAAAAAAATACGAGTATTGGTCATTGACCATGAAATCCATGTTTCTGTCTCAAGATGTCTGGGAGATTATTGAGAATGGTTATGTAGAACCAACATACCAAGAAACTTATAATGCACTCACATGGGTAGAGAAAGATCTCTTGAAAGAACAAAGAAAGAAGGATGAAAAAGCTCTCTTCTACATTCATCAAGCAATGCATGAAAGCATACTACCAAGAGTTGCAGTAGCAACACAAGCAAAGGAGGCATGGGATACACTGCAAATATCCTATCAAGGTAAGGACAAATCTAAAACTGCAAAAATCTAATTACTTAGAAGAGATTTTGAGAACATAATCATGAAAGACTCAGATTTTGAGGAATCATTATTTACTCATGTTGTTGGGCTTGTCAATCAAATAAAATCACATGGGGAAGTAATAGATGAGACAAGAATTATTGATTTTTTTTAAAGGGTTTTTCTTGCTAAATTTGATCATTTAGTTGTTGCTATAGATGAAACTAAGGATTTAACCCAAATGACAATGGATGAATTGTATGCATCCTTGATAAATCATGAATATAGGTTGAACAGATCACACACTTTCATTGAGAATGCTTTCTCATCACAGGCTTCAATAAGTTGTGGAAGAGGTAAAGATAGATTCCCTCCTAGGGGTAAAGGAAGAAACACATTTAGAGGACGTAGCAACAGTCCTACAAACCAAGGTAGAAGAGGACATAATAATGAACACTCTCATAATCAATCAGTTGGTCAAAGACAAGATAAGTCACATGTTCAATTTCATTACTATAAAAAGTATGGTCATTACTCTTTTGAGTGCCATAAGAAATAACATGATCAAGGAAGACAAAATCAAAATCCCCTAGAAAATTTTACAAAAAATTATATGTTTATTGCATGCACAAAGATTGTTGAATCAATTTCTATAAAATCACCAGTTGAATGCAATATGGTTCAAGAGAGTCCAAATGATATTTAGTATTTAGATTCTACTTGTAGAAATCATATGTTTGGAAATCTAGAGTTATTTTCTAGCTTAGATAGATCAACTACCTTGAATGTCACTCTTGGGAATAATAATCAAGTTAATGTTATGGGAAAAGGCACTATTGACATTCTAACTAAAAAGGGGGAGCAAAAAGGCATTCATTATGTTTTTTATGTTTCTGGTTTGAAACATAATCTAATGAGTATTGGTCAATTAGTGCAAAAGTGATATAGAATTTACATGAAGAATAATGCAGGGTGCTGGCAAGAAGTTGAGTCCACTTTTTGGCCAAAAAGTCTTAAGTATTTTTCCTGATTTTCAGAATTTGACACTTTGACATTAAAATTTGAAGCACTTGGAGATGGAATCTTCAAAAAAGTCACTGATCATTAAATGTAGTACTTGGAGTCTAGTTTCCAAATATGTAATTTATTTCAATACCCAGATTGTACAAATTGAGTTTCAATAGGCATTTCTAGAAACCACTGTTTAAAAGTCATTTTTTTTACCATACCATGCACGTGTACGACATCCATATTTTGACCTAAATTATTGTATTTTTCTAAATCCTTTTGGGAAAATATTTGTGACTCATTGAAGCTTGTCTTTGATATTTTTTTGTAATTTTTTATTGAATTTTTTTTTTTTGTTAAATTATTACTAGGCATATTTGTCATTTTGAAAAATCATCGTGTACGACACACATAAGACGACCTAAACTACTCATTTTTTGATTTTTTTTTTTAAATTGAAAAGAATTGTCAAAAGTTTTCCCTTGTGCAATCCATTCATTAAAATGTTATGTTGATAAAAAGTTATTAAAATACTAAAAAACACTGATAATTCTAGTTTATGGACTTGTTTAATTAGAAATTTAATGAAAAATTAAAAAATTAATTCAATTGTAAAAAAAATTACATATTTGGAATCTACACTGTCTAATCTATAATTGGTTTTAATTTCATCGAAAAAATCTACAAATAAAGCCTTTAGACGTATGCCCAAAGTAAGTATTTTTTGTGACATTGCTAGGACCTTCAACTTGCAGGTCAAACCAGGTCCATGGCTTAGGTTTGGATCCCCAAACCATTTCCCGAACCTATAAACAAAGCAAAAACCCGACCTACATTTGAAATTTTAAAAAATGGGATCCCGTTTTGAAAATTGTCGAAAATTGCCATTTTTGGAATTTTTGAACGGATCCATTTTGAAAATTTTCCAAAGTGGACAGTTTCCAAAAATAGAAAGTTTTCAAAACGGGATCCCGTTTTGAAAAGTTTCCAAAAATGGAATTTTTTCAAAACGGGATCTCGATTTAAATGAGATCCCCTTTTTTTTAATTTTTGGCTCGAGATCCCGAGCCTAAATGGGATCCCATTTATTTGAGATCTTGTTTTAGCAATGCCGATTTCATTTTTTTGGCTAAGGGAAAAACTTCCACATTTCATGGACTCAACTTCTTGCGCTTACCTTGCATGTGTTATTATTGATAAATATCCCAGTAGTCAGCTGATAGTAGAGGTACAACTGTCAAAAACTAGAATGTTCCCATTAAGGTTGAAACCTAACATCAAAAGAAATGCAGTTGAAGCTCATCATATGGCATAAAATACATAGGCTGGATCAACATTTAAGAATGAAATTTCTCAAGACGCCTCTCAAAGTTTCTTTGGAAAAGAGCAAAGTTATAAAGTTTCTCCGGAAAAAAACAAGGTTGCTCCAGAACAAAACAAGGTTGCTCTAGAAAGGCATAAACTGAAACCAAACATCAAAAAAATGATAATGTAACTATTCAAGCAGCTTTTCAATCAGTGGTAAAGAAGGAATCTTGGTTGTGGCATCTAAGATTTGGCCATTTAAACTTTGGAGGTCTGAATTTGTTGCATAGAAAGAATATGGTTAAGGGATTGTCATTGATTCAAAAATTGAAAAGAATATGTGAAGCATGCATCTTGGGTAAACAACATAGAGAGACCTTCTCTGTTGGAAAATCAAAAAGATCATGTAAACCACTTGAGATTATTCACCCCGATATATGTGGACCAATACAAACTCCTTCCATTGGAGGTTGCACATATTTGATTAGCTTTTATTGATGACTATACAAGGAAGACATGGGTCTACTTTTTGAGGAATAAATCTAATGCATTTGGAGTCTTTCAATTGTTCAAGGCTCTTGTAGAGAAGAAAAGTGGATACTACATCAAAATATTAAGAACTGATAGAGGCAGTGAGTATAGTAGACAACATGGTATTCACAAACAATTTACAACCCATAATACACCTCAACAAAATGGTGTAGTTGAAAGAAGAAATAGAACTATCATGGGTATGGAAATGAGTATGTTGAAGTAAAAGCATTTACCAAATGAATACTGGGCTAAAATAATAGCGATTGTTGTTTATATTTTTAATAGATGTCTAGCTACATGTGTAAGGAATGTGATTCCTCAAGAGGCTTGGAGTGGTAGAAAGCACAATGTTGTTCACTTTAAAGTCTTTGGTTGTGTTGGATGTGCTCAAGTGCCTGAAGAGCTGAGAAGAAAATTGGATAATAGAGGTGAGAAATGTCTTTTTTGGGGTATTTAGAAGATACAAAATCTTACAAGTTGTTTAATCCAAATACAAGAAAAGTTATAATCAATAGAGATGTAAAATTTGTGGAGAATGAAGCATGGGATGGAAGTGTAGAAAAAAATAATAAGTGTAGCAACAAATGATTCACATGATGAAGTGATAGAACATCAAGGCATTCCTCAAGCAATATCTCCTTTCACTCCCAAACATGTGCAACACAAGTCAAGTAGCACAAGCTACACCTTCTTCTACAACAATACTTTCAAGAAATTAGATTTCTTTCACCGACACAACAAACTCCACAAAGAACACCAACCATAAAATCATCAGAAATTCCATCAAATTCAGCTAATAGAAGCAATTATTCAGATCCTACATTGTCAAGTTTATTGTAGCAAAAAATATGGAGTTTGAGAGATATACATGGAGTTGATTTTAGTGTTGAAACATCAAATTCATTTTGTTTTTTTGCCTTATTTTCAGAAGTTGTTGATCTAATGTTCTTTGATGAAACAAATAAGGATGAAGCATGGGTTGAAGCTAAGGATGAAGAGATTGAAGCTATTGAAAAGAATAACACTTGGGAGTTGGTGGATCGCCCGCAAGGAAAGGATGTCATACTTGCGTAAAATAGATTTACAAAACAAAGTATGGCATAGATGGAAATGTGTTGAAGCATAAGGTGAGGTTGGTTGCTAGAGGGTTGACTCGGGAGCCTGGTATTGATTACAATGAAATATTTGCACCTGTAGCTTGTTTGGATACGGTAAGAAGTATTTTTGCCACTGCAGCCCAAAATAAGTGGCCAGTTTTTCAAATGGATGTAAAATCTACTTTTTTAAATGGTTATATTGAAGAATAAGTTTATGTCGAACAACCAGAAGGATATGAAATTATAGGTCATGAAGGAAAAGTATACAAGCTGAAAAAGGCACTTTATGGACTCAAGCAAGCTCCTAGAGCATGGTACAGTTGAATTGATTCTTATTTAATTAAGAATGGTTTTAGTAGGTGCAGCAGTGAACCTACTTTATATATCAAGACATATGAAGAAGGTAAAATGTTGATAGCTTGTCTTTATGTAGATGATTTGATCTTTATGGGAGACCTTTCTATAAGTTCTTTTAAGGAAGCTATGATGAAAGAGTTTGAGATGATTGATCTTGGTCTTATGAAATATTTTTTGGGAATAGAAGTTAAGCAATCAACAAATGGCATTTTTATTTCTTAGTCAGAGTATGTAGATGATGTATTGAAAATATTTAATATGTTGAATTGCAAACCAACCCCTACTCTAGTTGTGATAGGACTAAAGTTAAGAAAGGAAGATGACAACTCATTAGTTGATCCTAAATTCTTTAAAAGGCTAGTTGGTAGTCTTATGTACTTGACTGCCACAAGGCTTGGCATCATGTATGGTGTGAGCCTTATCTCAAGGTTCATGGAGTCTCCAAAAGACTCATTGGCAAGCTGGAAAGAGGATATTGAGGTACGTATGTGGAACTAAGAACTATGGAATTTTATATTCATTTGTAGATAACTTCAAACTCATTGGATACACAAACATTGATTGTGCTGGTAACATAGATGATAGAAAAAGTACTTATGGTTATGCCTTTCATTTTGGATCAAGGGTTGTATCATGGGCTTCAAAGAAATAGCCCATTGTCAAAATTTCTTCAGCAGAAGTAGAGTATCTGGAAGCCACAACAACAACATGTCAAGCCATATGGATGAGAAGAATCCTAACTGAGTTGATGCATAAACAAGATGAAGCAAAAAAGATTTAGTATGATAATAACTCAACCATTGCATTATCTAAAAATCATATTTTTTTATAAAAGAAGCAAACACATAGACACTAGATACCATTCTATAAGAGACTTAGTGAATAACAAAGAAATATGTTTAGAGTTATGTAGATCAGAAGATCAGTTTGTTGATATTCTCATTAAACCATTGGAAAAGATGCATTTGAATACTTGAGAATTTTTTTGGGTGTTTGTGCTGAAGATGAATGCTCCAAAAATTTTTTTGCTAGTGTGGATGCATCAATTTTTTTTGAATAGAATGTAAGAACAAAAGGAAGATGCCCTGAAACCTTTCAAAGATAAGGTAGATGCGCCAGAACCTTTCAGACAAAAGTTGGATGTGTCAGAAACTTTTGAATAGGTGGATATGCCATAATTTTGGATTCTCTAGAACTTTGAAAGCACTAAAACTTTGGATGCGCCAAAACTCTGAAAGCGCCAAAACTTTGGATGCGTCAATTTTTTTTGCGAATAATATGGTTGCGTCGAAATTTTTTGAGAAGTATGCTAGGAATGAAGATGGTTGCTTCAAAAGTTTTTTGAGCAGAATGTCAGCTAGTTGAGATTAAGGGGGATTGTCAAAAATATAATCTCAACTTGGTCTTTGTACCTATCCTCTCCATCTTAGAATCTTTATGACACTTTAATTAGAAACGTTTGGAGAATATTTTTGGAAGATTTGATATGATCTTCATTAATTTCCCATTCACTCTCACCCACTTTGTGGGTAGTAAAATTAGTAATATTTATTCTCCTTAGTTGTATATTGTATATTTTAGTTTGATTAATATTTTTGTGGTCATTTTGTTGGATGCAAGAAGCAAGAAGGAAGAGCAACACGTCTTTGCAACTGGTAGAAGAAAGAATACAAAGGGAATCAAAACTTTGCTAAAATTGATTCAGTTTTTAATATAAATAAATATAAATATGTTGTCTATTTGTTGTTGTGCATTTCCTGTGTGTTGAATACAACTTTCATATGCATTTTATTTGTCTCTTTCATTGTTGTATGCAAATTTCAATTTGCTCTATTCTATGAATTTCATGCTTTGTTTTTATATCTGCTCCTTTGCCCCTTTACCCACAAATGAGTGGATGGGCCTAAAAGAATGAATGTTGGAAAATAAGTACTATTGAAGCATAGAGATCAAATTTAAGAACAAGTTTTTTTCTTTTTTGAAATGGAAAAGCATGCTACTAATTATTCATTACTTTTTATCCATTTCTTTTGTAAGATTGAATGCCCTTCTATTGACGTTCATTCTAGAAGTTGTTGCACTTTATCACAATCATGTTAGTAAACTTACAATATGAAAAAAAAAATTATTGAGGGAGAATGCTATGTGATCATGGGCCACTAAAAACTACAAAATAGCTTTGAGGATTTATTTTGGACCAACATCCATTTTCATAAAGGTTAGGTTTTCAATGAATTCTAGATTTTAGAAGTCAATATCAATAACCAACAAACCCTGATATGAGCACAACTTGACTATCTTAAAATCATCCTTTTATGAATACATGTCTAAATCTTAGGACAACTTGACTACCTTGCCCGAATTTCAAACCTTTATGAATTCTAAGTTGGGTAGACTTCAAATTCATATCCCTGATATTTTTAAGGGTGGATTTTCCAAATGAAGGGTATGGATTTCAAATGGAATTGAAATGTTTTAAACTTGTGGCAGATTTCAAACAAATTAAAATAGTTCTTAGAATCTTGAAGGCTTCACTAACCTATGGATTTTAAGATTAATAAATTAGACTTTAACATTACACATGTTTCCAGATTTCAACACACTATCAAATATAATTAAGCGCTGATTTGAAACCCACATGACAGATTTCAGATCTCAAAGGTAATTTAAACAAGGTTTTTATGTCGCGGATTTCATATAGTTTTAAAAATTAATCTAAAACAATTAAGCATCTAGATGATCATAAATTTCAAGAACTATCCCAAAAAAACTCAAAAATATTTTTGGCCACTTATTGTGGATTATTTAGGTGGGTCAATTAGAAACATCATTGTCTCCTAATTATGCATACTAAAAAACTAATCTAAAACAATTAAGCACCTAGATGATCATGGATTTCAAAAACTATCCCAAAAAAACAAAAAAATATTTTTGACGACTTAATGTAGATTAGGTGGGTCAACTAGATACATTACTATCCCCTAATGATCATACTAAAAACACTTCTTTAGGAGATAATTAATAAACCTAAAAATGTTCCTAGTACATGAACAAAAAAAAACCATGAATCGAAAAAGATGAAAATTAAAACTCTGGGAAAGGGAAAAAGCATGGCTTGTTACTTCTAATCGATGATCCTTGAAGTGTTGATGCAACTGGATCTCTTATTCCCATCATGCAATGAATGATGAAACTTATTGTAATGGAAGCAAAAAAATTTGAGAGAAGCATTTATGTCAAATACCACCATATGCATTATCGTATGATATGGGAAATCACTCAATAAGAGTAGGGTTTTATTGTTAAGTAAGTATATCATGAAATTCTATGTAACAATATCTGAATGCATGCTACTTATCAGATCACCTAGGTTTTTAAAATGATAAATTGGTCTTCTCTAATGGCAGGCAATCATATGGGAGATCAAAAATCTCAAGTAAAAATACATTCTCTAGAGGGGCCATTATCTTCAATACCTAGGAGCTAGCAAAGTATGAGAGAAAATACAAACAAATATTTGCAACTTTTCCTCTAAAGAGCATGCTCATTGAAGGAGCCTCTTACAGACTTAGCAAATTCATTTGATGAAGACTGGGAAAAAGAATGGTTCTAGAGATGGCAGGATGTCACAAAGATTTTTATGTCTTCTCCGTTTAAAGTTTAAACCACTCAAAGTAGATAAATTAAGATTGCTAAAAAATGGGAGTCAAATTTGATGGATTTGTGTCACTCATATTAAAAATAATCATTTGAAAATATTTGAATCATCAACTACATACAAAAAAATATAAAAATAATGCTACTATAAGTTTATGGTGAAAACAAATGATAAGAACAAGATATTTCATTTTACTAACCCTAGACATGTTAAAATTTACATATCTTGAAAATGCTTTGGTAAGAACTTCATCATTGACTTCATTGTCAAGATATCCACAAAATAATCCATAAATAATTATAATTAAGTATAAATGTTTGATTTTTCATAATGGAGAAAGATAAATATTTGAACTTTTGAATTTGTTTTGTCAATTTGAAAGATCTAAAAAATATTCCAGAAACACAAATCAATAGATTAAAATAAAACTAAAAATTTGATAGATAATTTTTTGCATGTCTTTATAATATAATTTATAAACTTTGAATTGATCTACAATTTGAAAGATCTATAAAATTTGAAGAAGCACAAACCAATAGCCATAGAGTAAAAAATCAAATGGGAAGTACAATTTAGAAAATTTGAAAAAAAAATTGCTAAAAAATGCATTGCATTAAAATAGGTAAATTAGCAGATGGATTTCTACATGTTTATAATATAATTTATAAACTGTGAATATTAGTGAAATTTTAGGAACGATAATTAATTCACACGACACATTAAGCCTGTGTTGAATAAAACACACACAATCTCATTAATTTATTGTAACCTTTCTCACACAGTGAGATTTAAATTAACAATTCTTGCTTAACTTGATACTATCAAGTTAAAGCTGCGGTATACTGAACGCCTGTCGATGGCAACCACGAATCTCCTTGTAAGAATTGATTCACTGTAAATTGGTTTGCTTCAGTCGAGCTCGTAATCACACGGTAACCCCCCCATTTCACTCTATTTGCAGTACCAGAACCGGGACCACGGTTCATGTATTCTGCATAATAGAGTGTACTTAATGCGAAGTTTCCTTCCCATTCATGCCAACCGGCAGGATGGATCAGATCGTCCAAGTGCGATTGCATTATTACAGTACGAGAATAAGTCTTCCATGGCCTTCCCAGATAAACCGGGAACGAGCTTTTGGCGGCCACTAGATCAGAGGTTGCTGACAACCTGCAATTTTGCATGGCGATCCCCGTGTTTTGATTGGGATCCTCCCTGCCCTGAGCAGTGTACATTACCTTTTGGTTTGCATCGGGCTTTCGGGCCATGATATTGCAATTCTGAAAAACAACCGCAGCGTTTCCGAAGATGAAGTCTACAGTGCCGTAGATGTCGCATTCTCTGTAGAATTGGCGAAGGGAGTGAACGTAAAGGGTGTCCTGGAAGCCCTCGAAGCTGCACTTCCAGAATGCCGAAAGATCTGATCCCACGCGAAGGGCCACGGCCTGGTGCTTGGCCGCTCCTGCCGTGTTCTTGAAGCTTATGTCACGGGCCACGAATCCTTTCCCCGTCACAGCTGCAACATTTGATCCACGTTACTGATTCAGTTTCTTTGTTTCATTAAGATACAAATTTCGCTGCTATTGAAATTGATGACAAGACAGAAACTTTAAAAGTTGAACAATGGCTTACCAACTGTTGCAGAATTGAACGTTGTGAAGCCGTCTTTAACATTTCGATTGCCAGTGACCACAGTGACATCTTTGCCGTCACCAATGAACATGAGATTGTGCTTGTTTTTGGGAATATCTACGTTCTCCTGGTATACTCCTTTTTTAATCTGAATGACATATCTGGACGTGCTCTTCTCCGGAGCTGCAGCCACCGCCGCCGAAATGGTTGTATAACGACCGCTCCCGTCCTTGGCAACAACAACGTTAACCTTTACATTTTGAGCGGGAGTCTGTAAAAGCCGTCGATCTCCTGCCGACATCCACGACGGAAAGCCGTCATCGTCGGACGAGACGAAATCGTCCGACAAGAGACGGCGCCGACGGTCTGAAAGTGAATCCGTATTGCCAAGGATCTGATTTGCTTTATCAGAAATGTTACACACCATGGCAAGCGAATTGCTCACCAAATGCGAGATTTTGAGCAGCTCGGCATTCAAGTCTTGTCTGAGATTGCCTTTGCAGAGGTGGAAGCCATCGAGACACGTGTACTGGTTAGTAATGGCTCCGCTCAGCAGCGTCTTCAGATCATCGGCATGCTTTGGCATCGACAAGAACGTGGCGTTTTGCAAATCGGAGAGCGTGTCGTGGAGCTCGTCCAGTGTATCTGCGAACATCTCCATACAGTCTTTGAGGGCGCCGCGCTGCCGGAAGTTAAGGCCGGGGCGTGAAAGCTTTTGGACGTGGGTCTTGATCTTCTTCACGGCGCTTATGCCCACCCTCACAGCGGTTTCCACAATCTCCATGTGATCGGCTTTACTCGACAGCTCGCCATGGCTTGAAATACTGGAAACGCAGAGTTCTGGATGAAGCGTACTGCTGCAAGCCTCTTTCAACACGTTTGACGTCTCTTTCCACCGTCTGAAACCTTTCGATTCCACGTATTCTTCTCTCTCTTTACTTCCGGTTGCAACGAACATGATGGCACCAACTATTAGTACGGAAGCCAATGCAGTAAACAGAAATCTCAGAGTACTTTTGCTGCTGCTGTGTTGCTCTGACCCCATTGTACTACAAAGTTCAGAACCAATATATGAAAGGATAAGAAATCCAAGGCTAAGGGACAATGTGGGAATGTATAAAGTACCTATATATACAGTTTGTGCTTAAGAGAGGGGCTCATTACCCATCACTTTATTTGCAACTTGCAAGCATCGGCTGGAGACAGTCCCATAGGCTGCTTGACCTCGTGAACGCTATTAAGAATCTTCCTTCATTCCTTCGTACAGGCGAGCACATGCCACTACCTACTTTCTCGACCAACCATTTTCTCCCGGTTCGATAAATTTAGAAAACGTTTTTCTTCATTCTGATTTATTTTTGGGGAACAAATCAACTAATCATCAAATTCCGGGCTTGGAGGTTTGACTGGTTCACTTCAAACTGGTTGGGATGAATCAAATTTAAGCCACACTAGTTTTACCCCACATACAGTTTTAGTTTCTTTAGGTACGGTTTTCGATTCTCATGTTAACATAAGTTTATCTGTAATAAATAAAAAAAGTGCACGTGGAAGTTAACATATGATTGGTAATCTGTAATACGGTTTAAGACATGTATTCCAGATTATCTTATTGGTTTTTTCATTGATGAAACTTGTGATGGTGTACATGCACTCTGAGTTACATGCAAGTAACTCTTTTATAGGATTGTGTACATGTACTTTGATTTTTATGGAAAGAGATCCAAGTTTTATGGAATGAATCTATATCTTATATGTTTGATAATTTGTTTAATTTTTATATATTTTTGGTAATGTCATTTTTATAGTTGTTCAGCGGTTTCAAGGTCTTGAAGTTATTTCATAACATCATTTCTTCATAAAAATACAATTAACATAGATAAAAGGTTCATCTTTGTGAACGCAAAACAACATAAGTGGATTCTAACGTGATGAAACTTTAAAGTTTAAAATAAATAGAGAAATACAATAAGCATAAAACACACAAATTTATATAGAAAACTTCCTAAAATTATACGAGAAAAAAAACCATAGGAAAAGAACTTGAATCCTATTTTATTTCTCAAGAAAATATTCACAATACAATAATCTTCAAAATATATAGAAAGAATGACTCCGATGGGATAAGAAATCTAAGTTGTTGAGTCCTTGTCGACCTTCCAAAGATGGAATGTGTGACACATGCAACTACATGTCAGATATTGATCAAAATTACCATAAATTATAGTCAATGTCTACTATTCGTCATTGCTAGAATAACAATATAATTCACTTCACATTCCCACGTAAAATATGTAGGCATATCCAAAAACAAGGCAAACAAATAAGAATAAAATCACTATGATCTTGTCAAAAGTAAAAGCAATAATACAAACATCTCCAGTAAGATACTTCAAATAGGAGGAGAGAAAACAGTGCAAGGTGATAATAAAGGAAATAGAAAAATGGTAGAAATTATGGAGAATTCTAATTCAAAACTAAGAAAAATATAAGTTCTCACATTGCAAACAAAAGTGATTGAAAAGAAGTGTTCCAGGACAATAAAGACATATACAATCCCATGTCTACATTATTGGGTAAACCCATAGTAGTGGTTTACAATTTTGATGAGGAAGGAAATTTGTAAAAATGCTCACACATTCAAAATTTTAAGTTTCAAGGAGTTCACGTGAACTAGAGGGTTCACACGAACCCAAAAGAAGTGTTTGATTCAAACCCCTAGTTCGAGGGAACCCCCTTTTGCATGGTGGATTTGCTCGAACCCTATGATGTCACGTATTTTCATAGAATCGAATGGAAAATTCAAAAAAAAGGGGGGTTCAAGCAAACCCCCCTTCGATCGAAACCCCCTTCACCCTTTCGAGCGAAGGTAGGTTCGCTTGAATCCCCCATTTTCATCCTTTTCCCCCTCTTCCACCAAATTTTACTAGATTTTTGCCCTTCGAAGCTCGAGTGGACGATGAAAATGGAGGAGACTTCACAGACCTAACTGGAATCGAGTAGTCCTCGAAATGAGCCATCCAACGAATATAATTTTAATATGTTTGGGTTTTATTATGTATTTGTTCTTTTAGTTTTATTAAACATAGGTTTTTCATCAAAAATGAAGGTCTTTGTTTTGCACATGTGGAAAAATAGCAAATTATCAAAAAATTTGAAACATATGAGTGCACTGGATATTGAAGTCCTTGATCCAACAAAAAAAATAAAATAGAATTTTGATAAATACAAAAAAATTTACGTGTTATATGATCGTGATATGTCTGAATTGTAATTGGTTTGACTTCGAAACCTGATTAAAAAAAAAAAAATTCAATAAAAAACTATATAAGCAAGTGCAAGCACTAGATATTAGAGTTACAATCTAAATTCGAAAAAAATAGAATTTTATCCTTCATGGAAATAAATTTATGCGTTATATGGTGTGCGTCACTTTTTTAAAATGTTGTTTTATGAAAAAAACCTATTTTTGTGGGAAATGGAAAAAGAAGCACAATCTGATTCCAAAAATTTTGATTTTTTTTTATAGAATCTATAAACAAAATGTGACAAGAATCTAGTTTGCATCATCTTCATATTCCTCACGGTTTAGCCATTATAGGTGCTTGAATGTGAAGATTTAGTTAAAAATAATAATTTTAGTGTCTAGTTTGGCCAAACATTGTAAAACACTATTGTGGGATCACCCTATTAATGTGGTCATCAAGATTATATGTGGATGAACTCATGAACATGGAAAAAGGCTTAAAATTATAGAAATAAAAGGGTCAAGTATGAAGTTAGAAGGATAAAACAAACTGTAGAGTCCATATACGAGATGAAGCAGAAAAATAAAATACTTAAAGAGAACAAATTTTAAACTTGCATATTAACATTAAAAGAGGGCAACACAAATTTATCACTTTAAAACAAGAATTATAACAACTAAAAATAGTAAAAAATAAGAAGTCATAAATGATGAAAGGAGATTCAATCAACATTAGCAAACATATAAATAACAAAAAACTAGCTAAGAGATCGAAGAGAAGATGTCAACTCATAGTCCCAACTTGTAAGTGGGTCATTAAACAAGAAAAAAAGTCATAGAAAAGAAAAACAAGATACCAATAAGAGAATAAAAAGACAAACAACACAAAGCTAGAAATATCATTATCAAAGGTTTAAGGCACTTCAATGAAAAGGAGAGGATCAACAATTTAGCAAGGGATTTCCTTGAAAATAAGTTAAAGTGGGCATGGTATATCCAACAAGCAAATAAGATTGGAAATATAAATGGAGGAATGGGTAGGCATGTAAGAATTATCTTGAGAAATATAGAGTTAAATTTGAGAGATGTGTCACACTCTATGTTTCACTAGTTATAAGTTAATTTTCTCTTTTGAATTTCACATTTTTTTAACTAGGTTAGGTTGGCTGGAAAATTATTTTTTAATATTTTGAAAGTCCTAGTAAAAACTCATAAATACTTATTTACTTACAAAAGAATTCCAAAAAAAAGCTAATGTTGACTTCCTCATAGAATTTTGTATGTGATTCAATGTTAATAGTATAATTGGGTGAGATTTGAGCTATTATTTTTTAATTTCATGTTATGGGCACCCTTCAACATTGGCAATTGATAGCCCCTTCTCTTATAGTGTCTAAGACAAGTAATCTACACACCTTCATTGGTGTATGTAGTCATGAGGATTTGAAATTCACTACTAGGTACCCTAAGATAGTCTTGAAGGTACTACAACCATCGATAAGAGCATTTATATTTACTATCGTACATAGATCCATTATTTTTCACTCTACTGTCAATAGAAAATATCTACCACTTGCTATAAAATTCATTTTTTTGGGCGAATTATTTATTGTGGGATAGGTGTTTCCTATAAATAAAGTCATGCATGTCATTCTATAATTTAGATGCTATCTAATATAGATGAAATTTTGTGACTTATGTATAAAATATCTTTCTCAATTATTTTGTAATAAAAAGAGGAATCTAGGGTTAGGGCCCTAGCTCAGTTGGCTAAAAATTTCCTATTGCATGAGGTTGTTCATGAGGTCTAGCCTCCCCCACCCCCATGGTACCAGAGGGCATGTTGTGCCAGTGTCAATGACCACATTAAATTTTTTATCAGGCACATTGCACTTTATAGGGGGTCGTGCTACCCTATTCTTGTCGTCTAAGAATTTTTATTTATATTTTTTAAAAGAGGAACCTCTATGTATGTCTCTCTAAGGCATATGTATATTTAATCATATATGGTTGATGAATACTATTTGAAGCATTAATAGAATAGATTATTTTTATTCAAGTTTTGACATATATTTTTATATGGATGAGCTTGTTTAATGCATTGTGCTATGTTACGTCTTTATCATTTCTCTTGGCTATTATACTATGACTTAAAAATATATTGTTCTATTTATGAAAGGATATCTATGTGATGTAAGCCTTTACTTTGTGCTAGTTGTTTCCTATATCTCTCATCCTTTTTACCCTAAACTAATTAGGCTTAGAATATAATAAATAAGGAGTTAGTCTTTCACCCTTAGATATTGATTCACAAGTTTGCACCAAGTATGTGAGGCTTTGCATTCTTGGTGGCCTTGCAAAACATATTTATCTAGAAAATATATTGCCATGAATAGGTCCCAAGAAGGTTCATGGTATGATCTAAATAAAGATTGATTTCATAGTTTCTACTACATTCATTCCACAAGGTTCCCTTCTACATATTTCATGATCACACCCTCTAATATGCATTGAGCTTTGGACAATGCTATGACCAACATAGATAATTCTATATACTATATCTCACTATATAAACATCATTACTTGTCATTAAGGTAGTAGAACATAAAATATATAAATCTATGTAGTATTATTTAGAGAACTCTATTGTTGTACTAATAATATGGCCTATGAGCATGTAATTTAATAATTATTCTTATTCATAAACTTGCAAAAGCATTGTGAACCAAGGAATGTATTTATAGCATATACATTCTAAATTGAGATTGAAGTAATCACACTCTCATGTTAGAACATCTGGTTTGTACCATATATATCTTCTATATTTACTTATATTTTATAATTATATATATACTACACTATTTATATAATCCTTTATTATTAGATTCCACCCTATATTCATAATTAAATTTCACTTAACCTAATCAATAAAAAGATAAAGCATCCCATAATTGATTCTTCTACTTGCATTTTGACATAATTCAATCTAAGATTCAAAGGTTTGAGAATAACATAGGACATCTACATGCTTGAGAATTTTTTCTATGAACACTTTCCCTAGGCCATTAAATTATTCCAATGAGGGAGTTGATCGAAGAGAAATTGAACCTCAAAATTTGATAATTTACAATAGCTTTTTCAAATTACTAAAATACTTGTGCATCTAAAAATATAAAAAATCAAAGTGATAGAGGTTGCATAAGTCCACAATCAACCAAATGTTTTCTTTCCTTCATGTTGTTGGTTACTACTTATCCTTTTCATTTAGAAACTTCACACATTTTTCTTCTAAATTTCATGATGATATTCTGTATTGTGATATTGATGAGTATATATCTAGTAGGTTTTTCTCTAATAATACATCTTGTATGATGGATAATGATGATGTATATATACCTCCTTTACTTATTTATGATATAGTCGTGTATTATGGTGATGTTTCTCTTTCATGTCATGAATGTCCTACATCCATATGTTCATTCTTTTTATATCACACGTAACCTCTCATACATGATGATATGATCCATGATGATAAATATTTTACATAACATGTTCCTTCTATTTATATGCATACCTCTGCTAATGATGTCATGCACCCTATAATACATATTTAACTCTTTTTGTGAATGTTTGTGATAATTATTATATTGGTTCTATAAATTCTTATTTATGTGAGAAATAATTTTTAATTTCTTGTTATAGATACTTAGATGATAGTATTTTATTGATTATAAATTTTACATTATATTTAAAAGATAACAGTTGTGTAATGGTTTGGATCACCATGCTTTCTCTACTTTTATTTTATGGAACTGGCCCATGCCTCTATTGCCTATTTTGCTATCCTTAATGCCCATGGGAATAACAAGAATCTAGGAATTCCTTCACATGTTTTATATTTTACCAAACAAAGGCAGGTGCCTAAATTTGTTAGTTGGAGAGTCATGTTTTTAAATCAAGTGTGTACAAGCATATGCAATTTTGATAATATTAGGGAAAAATGAATCAAGAAAAATAGAAAACTATAAATGTATTTTAGAATCCAATTAGTTGAATTACAATTTCATCCAAATGTACTTCAAAAACTGCCATAAATTTCACATGATTAAATCTACTCGAATAATTCATTGTTGATTAGAGAAACCCCATATATATTATTATAAAAAAATTCTTAAAAGACTATGAACTATTTTTATCTCCTTTGATAGTCGACTAATAAAAACAAAAACAAACTAAAAATATATCCCCAATATATATTTTCAACACTTTCAATTCTCAACCAACCATGGAGACATTCATATGGGGATGGTTTTTTACATTTAAGCATCTTCTCCAGATTTTATAAACATGAGACACAAAATAAATTAAAACTAAAAAAATTATTAACACACAAGAACATATATGACTAGAGGACACACTCAATTGATTTTATCAAAAAATTATTCAACCATTCAAACCCTAACTTCATCAAGAGAAGTTATATTTACAACTTATTTTTTTCCTTGAACTTGTCATGCATCTACCATATATCCTAATCCTTCTACACAAGGTGTCACATTTTTTCCTATATGTATCACATCCTTTTAGTATATTTATTGTGAAATAAACTTCCACAAAACAAGTTGCACTGATTGTAATAGGGAATTCTATTCATTATAGGGAAAATATTACATTAAATCAAGCCCCAAAGAATAACCTCAATGCTATGCATACCTCTAGATACATAGTAGGACACTGTATTTGATTGGATTCATCATAGGCCAAGACAAGATTCCTCATTTATATGTATTCATGGTGCCTACCAAAATCTAATTCCTTTGATATTGGTGCCATATAAATGTTTGAATTGCCTCTCATACCCTCAAGGACTCAAATCCTACCTTAATTTTAACACATGCAATGATTACTATTAATTCTCCATTAACTTCCTAGTTACCTTCTCTTTGAGTAACAACATAACCCAAAAATTAGATTTATCTCTATAGAAACACATCATGTTGTAAATTTCTCTAGCCATCTATTATTTTTTGGAGAAAAGGTGGGCTTGATCATATAACCTTGTTCTAAACAATTTCATGTTTATGCATTGTTTGATATTAAAAGATAATAATAGATGGCTAGAGAAATTAAAAAATATATCCCCAATATATATTTCTAACCCTTTCAATTCTCAACCAACCATGGAGACATTCATATGGGGATGGTTTTCTACATGTAAGCATCTTCTCTAGATTTTACAAACATAAGACACAAAATAAATTAAAATTAAACAAAATATTAACACACAAGAACATATAGGACTAGAGGACACACTCAATTAATTTTATCAAAAAAATTATCCAACCATTCCAACCCTAACTTCATCAAGAGAAGTTATATTTATAGCCTATTGTTTCCTTGAACTATTCATGCATCTACAATATATCCTAATCCTTCTACATAAGGCGTCACATTTTTTCTTTTAAGTATCCCATCCTTTTAGTATATTTATTGTGAAATAAACTTCCACAAAACAAGTTGCACTGGTTGTAATAGGGAATTCAATTCATTATAGGGAAAATATTACATTAAATCAAGCCCCAACGAATAACCTCAATACTATGCATACCTCTATACATAGTAGGACACTATATTTGATTGGATTCATCATAGGCCAAGACAAGATTCCTCATTTATATGTATTCATGGTGCCTACCAAAATATTGTTCTTTTCATATTGGTGCCATATAAATGTTTGAATTGCCTCTCATACCCCCAAGGACTCAAATCCTACCTTAATTTTAACACATACAATGATTACTATTAATTCTCCATTAACTTCCTAGTTACCTTCTCTTTGAGTAACAACATAACCCAAAAATTAGATTTATCTCTATAGAAACACATCATGTTGTAAATTTGTCTAGCCACCTATTATTTTTTGGAGAAAAAGTGGGCTTGATCATATAACCTTGTTCTAAACAATTGTGTGTTTATGCATTGTTTGATATTAAAAGATAATAATTTGCGACTAAAAAACCTATGAAATCTTTTCTACATCCTAACTTTCTATGTGAAAATGTGAAAATCATTAACCACACATGCTCATAAAATATTCATTTATAAAACCCATAAATATTGAGCATCCCTTTTAAAGTTGATAATTCAACAAAACAATTATTTTTGGTTATCATTATTTCTTATATCACAAGTAGTACTTACTAATAGTTGAGATTGTTTATTTATCCATGCTTGAAATGCTTAAAGGTTAGCCATTTGAGATATGAAGGCTACTTTCAAGCACATGCCCCGCGGCGCCCGTGCCAAACAATCACGTGAAAATTGCAGTTCTCCCCCCTCCCCTGGGATTAGATTATGTTGGGAATTGTTGTTTCCTTTGTAGTATCGAAACGAATCGACAGGTTGTGCTACCTGTACAAATGATCACGGGCTTGGAAAGTGATGGAGCTTCGTTCCAATCTCTTTTGGAAACAAGTTTACACTTCCATGCACCGGCAATTCGAGCCACTGTAGTGTTGGTTGCGATTTGAATATACGTTTTAAAGCTTATTCAAAAGCAAATGGTTGGTGGCTACAAGTGAGGATTAACTTTTGTCAGCTAATAAATACTGTCTTGGGTATTTTTGGAGATTCAGTGGTGACCATGTAACAGATGATTATGGATGTTCTGGCTGCTTTTGGTCTTTTCTGCTCTGTATGCATTAAAATTTGTATTTCGCACATGGAAAGCCTGCATTATAATTGTATTCCTCAAATGGCAAGTCAGCCTTCTTATCTTGGAAGGGTGTATTCACACGGAAATTAATGTGCAGTTTCTTGTTAATACAGCGTTGATTGAGAATCTTTAAAGAATTCACTTGAGTAATCCATACAAAATTTTCAGTCTCTGGTACTGTTATGTTCATTCTTTCACAGTCCGTTTTTTGTACTGTATTTTTTTCTATCATTGTATTTATTTCAGCTTTGTTCAATAAAAAAAATGTTCTGGATAAGTAACAGAATAAGACTGAAAATAAGATCTACATTTCATTACAAAACTGTTCAATTTTCAATTCATCTATTTTTACACATAGGCCAAGAAAACTTGACAAATCCATTAGCCTTAAGTTAAGCTTTGGACGCATCCTAATTCATTTCGGTGTTTTCTATTTTAAAATTGAATTATACTGAAGTGTGATTACATCGCTTGAATAGAATTATATTCATGATCACATTTTTTTATTTTAAACTGACTATCGATGTGATCTTTTCATCAAATTGTATTGCTCCTCATGTACTTCTATTGCAAAATATTTAAATTTATGTCATAACATTTTTTTAATTTAAATTGACTTTTTCTTATTTTAAGATGATCTTTTCATCAAATTATATTTGCTCCTCATCTAGTTCCATTGCAGAACATTTAAACTTATGACATAAGATTTCATATAATTCATATTGAATATTTGGAAGTCATGAAATGATGTATCAAAAGCTTATTAGATCATGCCTAGATTAGTCTACATTACATTAATGTTTTGTCAATAGATACTACACTTTAGATATATGATATTCACATATCTTTTGTGTTTTTAAATTTTATGAAAACTATAAAATGGGTCTAATCGAGGGTTAGAAAAGTATCTTACTTAAATACTCACAAATTTTCAAGTTGTTTTTGTTGGAGTTGAGAAGATACAACACCACAGAAGCCCAAATATCTCTGCAAGCAAATAACTTGTTACAGGGAGAAGTAAAGAGAAACAACAAAAGAAATGCTCAAGAATGTGGAGCAATATATTCACCTGAAAATATAAAATGAATAATGATACAAAATGTAGTTTTCAACTATATATAGATGAAAACCCTAAAAAGGAAAACCCTAGACTTGCACAATAATAATTAATAAAGTAATTAATTATTATGCACCTAATGTTAGCTTAAGTGAAAAAAGGTAAAATGGAACTTTAAGTAACTCAACAAATATTGTTTAATTAATAAAGTAAATACCCAATTACTCTAACACCCTCCTTTAAGATAGACATAGGGAGAAGCTAAAACCTAGAAGAAGCTACTGAAAGCAAAAGCAACGGGTCCCGGTTACAAGGCCAGATCAGGCACCCATGTACAAAATCAATGCAAACTAAATGAAATGGGGTAAAGGAGAAAACCCAGTGGGAACAAAACTCCTCCCCAAAATAGAATGAAAGGAAGGAATGCAATGCACTAATGAAAGAAGGATAGGAGGTGGATAACATGATACCCCCCATAGACAACTTTTATCATATAAGTACATGTATAATGATCTCCATAGGAGAGATAGAAAGAGAGAAGAAGGACCCCCCACAATGAGGAAACTCTTGTCACAATGGTAGATGTCTGATGTAGAATCCAAAAGGAGATCCTGAAGCGACAAATGATATTCCTCCCCTTGGGAAGAAACGGATCCATGGACCTGTATCGAAAAAACCCTGTGAAGAATGATGAACCAATCTGTCTCAAGATGTGTGCGATGATAGGATGCTGAAGAGTCTCACTATCTGAACTGAAACAAATAATGTAAAATCCAAACTGATGTGGAGAATACTGAAATGCAACCTCTGAATGCATGGATAATGGTGGGCGAACGGTGATAACTTGACTGTCAAGGTAGAGGAGATGAATGTCCTCAAAATAATCCTCAAAATCTGCAATATAGGACTCAACAAACAAGAAAGATATGTCTGCAACATAAGAGTCCAAAGTAGCTATGTTTGGAAGATATATGATGCCCTGCTATACTGAATCAAGAACAATAAGAGATGTTGATGAAGTCTCAGTCTGAAGAGTAGGAACTATGAGACAAACCTCTGATCCATCGGAACAAGTAAGGGTGTCTAAATACTCAAGCTCCTCTAAAGTATCATGATTAAATGGTGTATTCTCTCTCCAAGCAATAGATATGAGACAATCTGAAATAGGATCCTCTAGGAATGGATATAGAATAGGGTCTCCATAGATCTCCCAAAGACGTGTCCAAAGTGGGTGAGGACAATCAATGTCTGATATAACCAACATAGTGTCATGATCAACACTAGACAATATAAGTCCTACTATGTGATTTCTAATAATATCTCATGCTAATCTGCCCTCTAAAGTTGTTGGTTCAGGTATGAGATCATACAAATAAGGCAAAATATCAAGCCACCTACAATGTGTAAGTATACCCTTTGCCCATGACTCATAATTACCCCATTCCAGAAGAACAACTAAAGGCTGAGTAAAAAAACCCATGATAACTCTTCAAATGAAAAATTCAAAGTCTAATGATCTCAGCAATGATAAAGCATATCAAGATAACCCATCTAACGCAAACAAACCCCATGTAGGAGCCAAGATGACCAAGTAATTGAGCAAAGTGTAAAAACACATAAAAATGAATTAAAAATACCTAGTAAATATTCTGATAAAATAGACCATAAATATAGAAAGAGCACTGTAATACCTTTCTAATGCATATTCATTTGCAAAAAATGGAGTTCAGACACGAAAGATACGCCCCTTGGAGTGAAAAAACTAAGTTCTGACTTTGACTGGCAAAAAAAATTGCAAAATTGCAAAATCAAGAAAAATTACCAAAACCACTGGAACAGCGCTGAAACCAGCTTTCTGGTGATATCTCGTTTTTGAAAATCCGAGAAAAAATGCCCATTCTATGCCCGATTTAGCACAAGCTGCTCAAAAGGGGAAAAACAATATTTCCCACAGCCCTCAGGGGCTAAAAAAATCGGCCCCTAGCCATATGGACGACCAGGGGGCTGGCAACTGGGAGCTGGGCGCGCAGCCCTTGGTTCCTCATGTGACCTAGCGGTGCAGAGTTAAGCCCTTGAGGGTTGCGCATGCTGCCGGTGGTTGGCGCTTAGCGCCTGGTCACCACATGACCAGGCGGGTGGGGTTAGAAGCCCACGGGGGCTGGAGGGCTAACTTGAGTCGGCGAGGTGAGTGTGGAGCTCGGCGGATGTGGCCAGAATGGAGTCAGTGGGGTGAGCTGAGCTCAGTGGATGTGGCCAGAACGGAGTCGGTGGGGTGAGCTGAGCTCGGCGGATGCATCCAGAACGGAGTCGGCGGGGTGTTGGCGGGCTCAGTGGAGCCAGGCGCGGCGGAGACCAGTGGGGAGCAGCGGAGCGGGGGGTTAGCAGAGCTCGACGGAGCCGGGCGCTGTGGAGATCGACAGAGCAGGGCGGAGCCGGGGGTGGCGCTGTAGATGCCGACGGCGGAGTGGCGACCGGGTGAAGGAGCAGTGGCCGATGGGCGATGGAGCGGTGACCGACAGTTTTGAATGAGCCGCGCAATAAAAATTAAAAAAACCTTTGTTTTATTTTTATTTTTTGGATTTATTTTTTTTGCGTTTTTTTTTAGGGGGGCTTATGGCCAAACCCTAAAAAAAATTTTGCAACCCTGGTTGACTGTGGCCAAAATTGACGATTTGACAATCGATTTAGGGGTTTTTGGGTGCTACGAATCCAATGGCACTGTCTGTTTGAGCCCAAAGTGAACCTAAAATTTAGAGTATGCTGAATCCACAAGAAGAAACCTTAGAACCCTAGATTTGCTTCCAATGCAAAAATCTCAAAACAAGAACAAGCAATTGCAAATCTGAAGCTCTGATACCATGTTGGAGTTGAGAAGATACAACACCACAGAAGCCTAAAGATCTTTGCAAGCAAATAACTTGTTACAAGGAGAAGGAAAGATAAGCAACAAAGGAAATGCTCAAGAATGTGGAGCAATGTATTCACTTGAAAATGTAAAATGAATAATGATACAAAAGATAGTTTTCAATTACATATAGATGAAAATCCTAAAAAGGAAAACCCTAGGCTTGCACAATAATAATTAATAAAGTAATTAATTATTATGCACCTAATGTTAGCTTAAGTGAAAAGAGGTAAAAGGGAACTTTAAGTAACTAAACAAATATTATTTAATTAATAAAGTAAATACCCAATTACTCTAACAGTTTCTCAATACAACCAAGCTAAAAAATATTATAGCCACATAATTGTGTTAAATTTAGAGGTAAATTACAATAGAAAAAAGAATCACATCAAGATAGATTTAACTGTGCTTAACCACAAAGAAATAATATTTAATTTCACGCTTAAGCTCAATTAATTGAAATTTAATTGCATCATAACATAAAACAAATATATAATGCAAATTAACAAATTGAACTCCCACCTTAAATTTGGTTCCAAAGTTCAAGATTACACCAAGCATTTTTATATATTCAAATTAACAACACTAATACTTAACATTGTCAAAGAGTTGATAAAATTGTAACTTTTCATTTAATTTTGTTAATTATAGTTGAACATTTTAAAGGTATAATTAGATTATTAATTTTTTTAATAATCATGTACTAAACTTAGATAGGTAATTAGTTTTAGGGTGTGAATACTTTTCCCTACATTGTAGGAACCTAACCTTTGAACCCCTTTAGTTTTGTCTTAGGGTTTTGGGATTTCTTTTCATTTTTGATTTCTGGGTGTTTCTCATCTTTAGTTTATATTTAAAGCTTGTTTGTAAATTTATTAATTATTTTCTTTCATCCATGGTTTGCTATATGCAAAAATATCAACCAAAATGTTATATTAGAAACTGAAGCTTTTGTAGTTAAAATTTTAAATGCATCAATTTAATAATTTGAATGACTAAGATTCTTTTGATTATGAGGTCAATCATGTTTATATGGATAAGTAGGATATTTCCAACACAATACACATTCTTAATGAGGATTTTTCCAAACTTGGCGATGGCATTAATCCTTTAAATTTATATAATGCTATTCAAAACATGCTTATATCTAAATCTTATGAAATTTAAGTCCTTAAAAGCAATACATAAAATCATAAATACTTTAATTTCTCTTCATGATGCTCTCATCTCTTCCCAATCAAAAGATCCATCCTCCATTATTTGACACCTTTTATTTTCTACACTTCACTTCGTTATCATTCCTTTTTCATTATCATCACATTAACCACTTCTTTCTTATATTACTCCTATTATTACTTCACTCCTTGTTCCTACCTCCTATGTACATTATAACTTTATTATACCATATTTGCCTCTTCTTATCTCTCAGGCTATCATTCCTCTCTTCACTATTCCACCTCAATCTATCAATACTCTACCTATTATCACTAATATTCCTACCCATAGCTCCATGGTCATGTAATCCATCCTTGACACCGCCATGAAGAGGATTGATGATATTTAGTAGACTAAGTACATTAGCTTTGATTATAAAGAAAAAAATTACTAGTGAAATCAAGCATAACCCTTATTGTTGCTTGCACAATATGTCGTAATTTCCTTATGGAAAATACATATCCTCCCTTTTTGATATAGTGTTCTTGGTTTTATTTATCATGTTTTTCTTAAGAATATAATCATGGCTAATTCTGAAATCTCAAGGTTAGTGGATATTTATTCTGTATTTATAGGTATTTATAGGTATTTGAGGGTAATCCCATAGTTTATTGATTTATTTAATTTTACTATCATGCACTTTTACTTTTACTTTTTGTTGTTTATATTTTTCCCTATAGTTTGACTAGTCTACATGGTTTCTTGGTGTCTTAAGAATTTCTTTAGATAGTTCGAAGTCATTCCTATGTGTTTGGATTTAATGTTGTGGTATTCACAAAAAGTTCATGTAATTTGATTTAATTGGGGAGTCTTGGGGCCTTAATGTATGATTCAATTTAATTTTTCCTACCTTTCAACTTTGTCTCCATGTTTTTATGGTCCATATTTATTATAATATATACCCAATACAATTATGAATGTAAACATATTTAGTTTTAATTCTTAAGTTAGCGTAGTTTCATGTCAAGAGTGGTATTTATACCTAGACATCCATATTTAATTTGATTAACTAAATTTTATAAATCTATAGGTAATATCCATGATCCCAAAATTTTATAAGGTCAAATTATTTTTATCCTTTTACATACACTCCTTTGGTAATGTTTCCTTTTGTGGACCCTAGCCCCTTTTATAATTGAGTTGACTAGGGATTTCATATCAAAAATTCATACCACTTTATGTTTGAATATCTTTGAGGATTCCACATCCCTTGAAAATTAAATTCACATATGAGTGCTACCACAATAGTGTGTCCAATTTCTATGACATCTTGTTTTTTGACAAAAATCATATGTTTTAAAGAAAATTTAATGATTTAAGCCTTAAGGGGTTCCATCTAAAGGGTTTTGATTGAAGAAGGTTGGATCACATCCCGCTAGATCAAATCCCCTTAGATAGAACCAACCTAGCCTTAAATCAAACCTAAATTGAGTCTCTTCCATACCTATCAAAATGCTAACAAAAAACCACTTTCACTTCACCTTTTGTGGGATCGAATGAAGTCATTTTAGGAGATCTATTTTGTAAGTATGTCTATTATAAGCTTTCCAAAAACTATAATTTTGAATATGTTTAATTTTATTATTATATTTATTTTCTATTTCTTGTGAACATTGACCTTTCATTAAATGTAAAGGCCTTTGTTTAACACATGCAAGACATTAGAAAATTAAGATTTTTTAAATATATGTCCACTAGGCATTGATGTCCTTATTTCAACAACAAAAATATAAAGTTATTTAGATGAACACAAAAAAATTATACATTATTGAAGCAACTTATGTTTGAATTATAGTTAATCTTCAAAAAGATAAAAATTATACAACAAAAAATTATGAAAAAATATCTGTGCACTAGATATTGGTGTTACAAATAAGTTTATGCTTTACCAAAAGTAATGACACTTTTTGAAAATATTGTTAACTATAAAAAATAAGTTATTAAAACTTACGTAAAAAAAATCACAAATCATCTTTTAAATTTAAAAGACATACATTTACAATCTACATTAAAAATCTTAAAAATCACTAGTTCACATCATATTCAAAATCTTAATATTTATTTAAATGTCCCACTTTGGCCAACACGTAAGACACAATATTATGGGCTAACCCATATCTATATTACAGGATTTTGTTTCTAACACTCCAAACTTCAAATGTTTGGTCAACAAAGTTTAAATCAACTTCTCGTGTCTAGAATCATGAAATTTTAAGTTTGGGCCCCTTACAAACTTAGAATCTTTAGTTAAATTTTATTGAAGGGATTATTTATGTCTCTTATTATTTCCTTATCACTGGTGAGATATCCTAATCTCAACATGTCTTGGTTGGAGCATTGGTCCATGTGTTTTCGTTGGCATCTATCTATGTTCCACTTCTAAAAATCTTAGTGTTTACTATAACACTCTAAACCATTGGTGAAAAATGAATTTATTTATCAAATAATATCTAAAATTTAAAATAACCTTTCCTTGAGTATTTTTGGACACATTTGTGTGGTTATAATACAACTTATTGAAGATTTTAAGTATAAGATAAAACTTTCTTTATATTTATGGTGACACATGTAGCCTTACCTCTAAGCTTCTACATTGTCCATGTGGTGCATGGATAATTTTTTAATGTGTCATTCTAAACTTAGATCCTACCTCAAAGTGTAAGATCTAGATATAGTCCACATATGTATTCCATACTCTCCATTTGTCATTCTTAGACCACCTTATATCCTCGCCTATAAATTTTAAATTCTCAACATCTAAATTTACTCAATTTTTTATGTTTACAAAGAAAGAGAATTTGGATTTTGAGTACTTCCATGGAACCAACACATTTGCACCAAATATATTAGGCTTTCCATGCTTGGTGGCCTTGCACAACATATTTATGTAGAAAATATATTAAGGCCAACAATAGGTCCCAAGAAGGTTTGTGGTATGTGAACTATAAATAAAATGAGGAGGATGTGATTACCTCATGTTCTATCTAGGTCATTCGATTATGTCATAAGAATCCTAATTGCATTGACTAACAATGTCACAAGGTGATTGAATTCACAATGAGGAAGATCTAGGAAACGAGCTCTTTTAGATTTTAAGGGGTTCACCACCAAGCAAATACTTGGAAAAGATAAATGAAAATTCAACCTACAAAACCTAGTTATGCAAGCTAAATGAGCAATACAAATAATGAAATTATGCAGTAGGGAGATAGAATGTATGTTCCTGGGAAGTATGGAGATGCAATTAGGATTTTGGAAATGAAAAGAAGCTGCCAAAATATGCATTGGACAACTAAGATTCCCAAGATGGCGTATTAGTCTTGCTACTAATTTTTGGGGAAAATACAAAATATTTAGATTTTGGAATCGGATCTGAAAGAATCTTTGAAAGATATTCCTAGGGGGACTAAGACGCCCAAGGTGGTGTATTAGCCCCACTTTGAATTTTTGAAAACTTCAAATGTGATTCTGAGCACCAAAGTTTTTACTTGCTTCTTCTTGGATCTTAGGTTCCGAAACTTTTGGATCTAACCTATAGGTGAGTTTCCATGAAGATGAAAAATTTTTAATGCAACTTTGCAACTTCTACAACATTGCACTCCAAAAGATCTTCAAGAATTCAACCTAGATCTGCAAACACAAATATGCAAGTTGGGAAAAACTGTTGATTGTTAGTGAATGGGGGGTTGCCTTGGTCAAACCCCTTGTTGGTAATTAAACCTTGAAATGAAATGATGGTAAATGGTGAATGAAAAACATGCAATGCTACAACTCACCAAACCCTTATAAATTCTACAAACTTGTGTGAAATGGCTAAAATGGATATGGATCTTAAAATGCTTGATAGATCTTGAATTGCTTGCTTCCTTGAATCAAAACCCTACATCACACATGTTAGCACAACAACACACATGATGCAAGAATAACCTTTGAAATGATGCTTGAATCTTGATGATGGTTGCAAATGCTCGATGAATTGCTCTCGAATGCACTTGTGAACTCAATTTTTCTAGAATAGATTCTCTCACAACTTGCTTAGATGAAAATGAGTGAATGAACCTTGTATTTATACCTATATATGCTTAATATCCTAAAATCATAACACACCAAGCTGACATATGAATTCATTAAATAAAGGAGGCTAAATCTCGCTAGAATTTGAATTTAAATCTTGAAAATGACTCAGGGAGGACGAAGGCGCACTAGGTGGTGTCTTAGTCCCAAGTGATGAAACTTGTGGCACATACACCAAAAAGGGTACCAATTAAGATGCCTCAAGATCAGGGTCTCAAAAACTTAAGGGGACAAAGATACCCTTAGTGACATTTTAGTCCTAGCCAAAAATCAAGGATAGATAGTTCAAAATCATTGGGATATCATATATGCATTGGAGAATGTTGAGATTAGATAGAAAATGATGCCATTCATAGGACTTGTGGACACAAAATAGGACCAATTAGGCCATAAATGAGGATAAATAAAGGAAGGTGGGCCCAGCCAAGTGTTAAAATGCAAGGGTATGCATTTTACTAAATTACATTTAGCCCCCATTTTAGTGAGAGGATGAACTTTCTTCAAACTCACACTAAAGTAGCCAACCACGCAATCAAGAGGGGTTCAAATGTATGAATGTTAGTAAGATAGGATGACAATGATCAAGAGGGATGATCAAGCCCTCAGGATCGAGCTCCTATGGAAAACCAAAATAGGCACAAAGGAACACACTTATGGATGATAAATGAAGCCAAAATCAGATTGTAAATATACACCATCAAAGATAAGAAAAAGGAAAAAGGAAACGAGCTACAACAAATCAAGCTTCAAATAGTCATTCAATGCGGGTGTAGGCTTGAAGAGGTTTTGCAAGTGAAACACACCGTCCACTATGCAATCAAAATAACACGATCACAAGGGCTAGTTGGAGCTAGTTGTCCACTAGGTGAGACCCAAGGGGACCATATCAAAGCCATACCTCCATTACTTTAATAAGGTACAAAAATGGATGCTCACAAGGGCCAATGAAGCTAGTTGCTCACTAGGTGAGCCCCAAGAATTCCATATCAAAGCCATACCTCCATGACTTTAATAAGGATAAAATGAAAATGAAACAAGAAAAATGAATGTTCAAAGGGATTTTTCTTAGTTCATGTGAGGTCTTACTCCTAGGGGACATCGTGCTTAACATCTCCAAAAGAGGATAGATACAAGGTCTCATCCTAAGGAACATCATACCCAATGCTTACAAGAGAGGACATGTGCAAAAGCTCTCATCTTGTTTCCAAGAGAGGACAAGGAAATATCATGCTCTCAAAGGGATTCAAACCCAAATACACCACCAAGAGGAAAAAAGCATCACATAAAGAAATAAAATCACATTAAGGAACATACAAAGAAAATGCAAATGAAATCATGCTAAAGATAATGCCAATGTATGCCCCCACTTTAAAAAAATTGCTAACACCATGTTGTGAGCAATTAATTTAAAGTAGACAAACATGGAAATGAAAACAAAAATGATGGTTGCCCCCAAAAACACATAAGGGATCTATGGATTTGGGGTCGGTATCTATATTTGCTGTAGTAATATTAGAGATCTTGAAACTATCATCATTCCCCAAATACATATAGAACTGGAAGAATGACACGAAGAGAGTGAAAAAATGAAAAGCCTTTTGGGTCAACTTGGAAGAGATATAGGGTGTCTTGATTCCTTGCATCATCCCTAGAAGGAAAACACAAGAGAAAAATGAAAGCAAAGAAAAGATAAATGAAAGGGCGAAGAGCTTACGACAAGACAAGAATGAAGGTACAAAAAGAGGAATGCAAAAAGAGAGAGAAACATCAAATAAAGCATCATGGGCGATCACAATGCGCACATGTAAATGAAAGAAAAAATAAATAAAAAGGACTAATAAGTCACAGGTGAGCCAACCTAAAGTAAGTTATATTCTTGTTAGTCTTAATCTACATAAGCGAAAGGTAGATAATGAATTGAAGGGACAAAAACAAATGTCTTACTAAGACAAGGCCACCACCTCTTTTCCCCACTGAGTGCAAGACAAGAATGGGTCAACATAGGTGATGATGAGGGTCATGTAATAGTAGAGTGCAAAAATTCTAGAACGATTACATGAAAAGGGGTATAAGGCTCATTCAATCACTAGATGGCAATCATTTCCATTGAAGTGAAAACTTTGAAATATTTACTTGAATGCACGACACTCATCAGTGCTATGTTTGAGAGTTAGATGGTATGTGCAATGTGGGACCTTTGCATCTTTAGGATAAAGCACTAATCTATTCATAGGTGGTAATGTTATAATGCTTTGTTGAGAAGAAATTATAGCTTCTTTTCAATTTCAAGTGGTGGACGAGGAGGTTGTAATTTTTGCAATTTGTAAGGTTTTTTGTGTTTTCAATAGTCACCAACTTTTGTAGTTGAATAAGGAGGAGGAGGACCTAAAGAGATCCTATCATCCTTATCATTGTTATGAGTCATTGGTTGTTCTATAGGAAGAAGGATATTCATATCAAGAGGTGAATTAAAGATCATTGTACCATCACTACGGAGCTTTAGGTATTCTATAGGTATTCTTACATTGTGAGGGGGATCTTGATATCCTAACCCTTTTGTGTTTTCAATGGCTGGAACTTTCTCTAGGATTTGATGAATTGTATGTTCGCTTGTTGTATCACATCCTCTTTTACTCAAGATTGTGAATCCTTTCCCATGTGTTTATTTTAGATTGATTGGAGTGTTTATTACTTTGTTATCATAAAATGTTTGAGTGTTTGCTTATTTAGAAGAACTAGGTTCACATATTGTAGGGAACTTAGGGTCAATGCTTCCTTTAGTTTCAGGATGTAAGTAACCAAACATCTCAAGAGGTGGTATTGTAGGGGGATTTGGTTGATTCATGGATGGGTAGAAGGATACATTAGCTTCAAGGTTATCAAGATAATCTTTTAGAAACTTATTCATGTTGTCATCATCTTCTCCAATAATGTCAAAATCAAGAGGAGGACATGCATTAGGATTTGAGTGAGCATGAGTGAGTTCAATTTCATTAGGATCATTACCAGAGATACACCTTGAGATGTATACTAAGGAAACAACAACCAAAAATTTCCAAATCACATATCCATGATGCAATATTAAGAAAATGCACTTGAAAATGAAAGAAACTATGATAGCAACAATTTTGGAAACCAAAATTGAAAACTAAAATTAGCCCACAAAAATATAGAAAAGTAATTTCGGACCCTGAAAATTGGAGAGTCAAAGTCAATAGGGACTAAGACGCTAGTAAGGGCGTCTTGGTCCTCTTGGTGAAATTTTGAAGTTATAGGGAGTGAAATAGACAATAAACAGTAGAGAGAGGATTCTGGAGCAAAAACCCTGAGAGGGACTAAGACACCAGGAAGGGTGTTTTAGTCCTAGTAGAGTTTTTTCCTAGAATTTTTTTTTTTTTGGTTTGATAACAACTTTCTCAAGTTGCCTACCTAGGAACTTAATGTTTGGAAATATAAAATTGTGCAAATGGATGTAAAGATAAGAAACTACTAACAAGCAATTGAATAGAATTTTTCAATTTTCAACGCAAAGCAATGTTTCTAAATGCAATTAAGAGGATGAATAATGCACTTTTTCTTTTTTCAATGAAATAAAATGATGCAAGAAAGTAAAAATGTAACTTATATGCACTTTCACTATTGAAAAAATAGGACTCCCTAAATGTAATTTCACTAATGCAAGATGCAAGAACCCCTAAATGCACTTTCACTAATGCAAAATTCAATGAATGTAAACTAGATCTAGGACTTTTATGGACTCCAAATCAGAAAAAGAAGAATGTTCAAAAATTCGGGTTCACCAAAATGAAGCGTAAATAAAACTAGGAAGATGTGATTACTTCCTATTCTATCTAGGTCATTTGATTATGTCCTAGAAATCCTAATTGGATTGGCTAACTTGACCTCACAAGGTGAGTCAATTCACAATGAGGAAGACCTAGGAAAGGAGTTATTTTAGATTTTAAGGGGTTCACCACCAAGAAAATTCTTGGAAAAGATAAATGAGCATTCAACCTACAAAACCTAGTTATGCAAGCTAAATGAGAAATGCAAATATTGAAATTATGCAATAAGGAGATATAATTTATGTACCTAGGAAGTTTGGAGATGTAATGAGGATTCTAGAAATGCAAAGAAGCTGCCAAAAATATGCCTTGGAGGACTAAGATGCGCAAGATGGAATATTAGTCTCGCTTTGAAATTTTGAAAACTCTTAATGTGATCTAGAGCTCCAAGGTCTTCACTTGCTTCCTCTCGGATCTTAGGTTCTGAAACTTCTAAATCTGGCCTGTAGGTGAGTTTTTATGAAGATGACAACTTTGTAATGCAACTTTGCAACTTTTACAAATTTGCACTCAAAATGATCTTCAAGACTTCAACCTAGATATGCAAACACAAATATGAAAGATGGGAAAAAATTGTTGATTGTTAGTGAATGGGGATTTTCATTGGTCAAACCCCTTGTTGGTAATTAAAACTTGAAATAAAATAATGAAGGGAAATGGTGAATGAACAACATGCAACACTACAACTCAACAAACCCTTGTAAAGTCTACAAACTTGTGTGAAATGGCTACAATGGATATGGATCTTGAAATGCTTGATAGATCTTGAATTTCTTGCTTTCTTTAATCAAAACCCTACATAAAAAATGTTAGCACAACAACACACATGATGCAAGAATAGCCTTTGACATGATGCTTGAATCTTGATGATGGGTCCAAATTCTTGATGAATTGCTCTTGAATGCACTTGGAAACTCATTTTTTCTAGAATAGGTGCTCTCACAACTTGCTTAGATGAAAATGAGTGAATGAACTTTGTATTTATACTTATCTATGTTTAATATCCCAAAATAATATCACACCAAGTCGACATATGAATTCATTAAATGAAGGAGGCTAAATCCCGTTGGAATTTGAATTTAAATCCAAAAAATGACTTGATGACTAAGATGTCCTAGTGGTGTCTTAGTCCCAAGTGATGAAATTTGGGGCATAAACACTAAAAAGGGGCCCAATTAAGATGCCTCAAAATTAGGGTCCCAAAACCTCAAGGGGACAAAGACACCCTAATTGGTGTTTTAGTTCCAACCAAAAATTAGGCACACATAGATTAGAATCATTGGGATATTATTTATGCATTGGAGAATGTCAAGATTAGCTAGAAAAATATGCCATTCATATGGCTTGTGGACACAAAATAGGACCAATTAAGCCATAAATGAAGATAAATAAAGCAAGAAGAGCCCAAACAAGTGTGAAAAATGCAAGGGTATGCATTTTACTACACTATAGTATGATATGTATCAAGATTCACTACATATTGACTATTGCATTCATTTCAAAAGGTTCCCTTCTACATATTTCATGATCACACATTCCACTATGCATTGAGATTTGGACAATGTTGCAACCAACATAGATCATTCTAGATACTATAACTTAGTATAAACATCATTCCTTATCATTGAAGTAGCATAGCACAAAATATATAGATCTATGTAGTAGGATTTAGATATCTCTATTGTTATATTATGAATATGGCTTATGAGCATGTAATGCAGTCATTGTTCTTATTCCTAAACTTGAAAAAGAATTTTGAATCAAGTAAAGTATTTGTAGCATGTATATTCTCAATTGAGATAAGAATAATCATATTCTCATGATAGAACATTTTATTTGTACCATATAACATATCTTCTATATTTACTTATATTGTGTTATTATATATATATATATATATAACATTTGATAATTGCTTCTTCCACTTGCATTTTGACACACTTCTATTTAAAATTAAGAGGTTTTAGTCATTGTGTGGGAAGAAGCATCTATACATCTAGAACGTTGGATAGAAGCGTGTTAGAATGCAAGTGGAAGTTAACATTTGATAGATAGCTAATAATCAATCAAAATTGCCAAGTCTTGTATGGGATGGTGTGTATTTACTCCGATTCGGTATCAATGGTTGAGTCTATTATTGAACAACTAGTCATTATTATTTAATAGAGTATCAGCTCATATATAATATTTACTATCATTTAATTAATTTTTTTTTTTTAGTTTGATATGTTATTAATATACAAAAATAAAGAAATCAACTATCAATACATGTTAAAATAAAATACTTTAAGGAGATTTTAATAATATATGTAGGAGATGGTGTATATCTAGGTCAATATATATATATCTTATGTTGTTTATTTATTTGAGTTTCCTTAGTGAACGCCTATTAAAATTATAATTAATAATATCATTCAAGGTTTATAAATTACATTTACATGGAATGTGAAAATATCTTATTTTTAATAAAACTAGTAATGGTCAACTTTTGGCTCTAGATGCAATGACTTTATACAATTAGGTATTGACAAGTGAAACACTCTTATTTTAAATTTCACTTATTCCTTGATCTTTAGCTAGTTCTATTTTACACACATCCATATTTCACCTCATATTATGATTTTATCATATCTATTATTACACATTCCCACATATTTACCATTAGTAGTCATTTATTGCACCTACCATCACACACATATTCACTATTATTAGTCATTCATTTCACCTACCATCACACACATATTCACATATTCAATCCCCATATTGGGATTTATAACTTAAATAATTTTGTAGGTTCATCTCATAGTGCTTAAGATTGATCCAGAATTGAAATGTTTCAAATTTAAATTGCCAACTTCTGTACTTTTCACTAATTATTGTAAGCCAACTTGGTATACATTTTCATGAACTTTTGTTATGTCTTTGTATTTAATAACATTCATTTGTGCAACTGATTCACATAAGAGAATCAAGATCATACATAATTATAGGGAGAGTAATTATAGGGATATGTCAATTTAGAATTTTCACTAAAAAGAACTATAATCTACATCAAATGACATAGGACATCAACATGCTTGAGAGTTCTTTCTATTAACACTTTCCCTAGGCCATAAAATTCTTCCAATAAGGGGTTTGATCGAGGATAATTTGACCTTCACAATTAGATAAATCTATGTGCATCTCAAAATATCATAAATACAAGTGATAGAGGTTGCATAAGTCTATAATCAACCAAATATTTTCCTTCCTTCATGAAATTGGATAGTTCCTATTCTTTTCATTTAGACACTTCACACATTTTTCTTCTAAATTTCATGATCTAGTGTATTGTGATATTGACGAGTACATATCTAGTAGATTTTTCTCTAATTATACACCTTTTATGATGGATATTGATGATGTAGATACACCTCCTTTAAACTTATGCATGAATTATTCATGCATTATGATGATGTTTCTCTTTCATGTCATGATAGTCCTGCATCCATAGTTTCATGTTTTTTAGATGACATATACCATTTGGTACATGGTGATATGATGCATGATGATAACTCTTTTACATATCATGTTCCTTCTATTGATATACATACCTCCCCTAATGATGCCACATCCTATGAATACATATTTAACTCTTTTCATGAATGTTTGTGATAATTATTATAAGGGTTCTATGAACACTTATTTATGTGTTAAATCATTTTTAATTTCTTATTATAGATACTTAGATGAAGTTATTTTATTGATGATAAAGTTTACATTCTATATAAGCGATAAAATTTGTGTAATGGTTTGGTTCACCATGCTTTCTTTACACTTATTTTATGGAATTTTCACATGCCTTTATTCCTTATTTTCTATCCTTAATGCACATGGGGATAACATGAATCCAACAATGCCTTTGCATCATTTTATATTTTCCCAATCAAAGGCAGGTGCCTAAACTTGTTGGTTGGAGATTCAAGTTTTGAAATCAAGTGCATACACATATGCAATTTTGATCCTAATAGAAAGAAATGAACCAAGAAATAATAGAGAACTAGAAGTGTATTTTAGAATCTAGTTAGTTGAATTACAAATTCATCCAAATGTACTTTAAAAACTCCCATAAATTTCACATGAATAAATCTACTTTAATAATCCATAGCTAATTAATGAAGCCCCATATATATTATTATAAAAAGAGTCTTAAAAGAGACTTTGAAGGACTTTATCTCCTATGTTAGTCAATAAATAACAACAACAAACTAGAAAGTATAGTCCCAAAGATATATTTCCATCCTATTAAATTCTCAACCAACCATGGATACGTTCGAATGGATATGGTTTTCTACATGTAAGCATCTTCTCTAGATTTTACAAACATGAGACACACTAGAAATTAAACTTGAACAAAATATTAACACACAAGAACATATAAGAGTAGAGGAAGCACTCAATTGATTATAGTAAAAAATGATCCAACCATTTGAACCCTAACTTCATCAAGAGAAGATATATTTACAACCTACATTTTCCTTCAAATTTTCATGCATCTACCATATATCCTAATCCTTCTACATGAGGTGTCACAATTTTTTCTTCAAGTGTCCCATCCCTTTAATATATTTATTGTGAAATAAAATTCCACAAAACAAGTTGTACTAGTTGCAATAAGGCATTCAATTCATTCAGGATAAATATTACATTAAATCAAGCCCCAAAGAATAACCTCAAGGCTATGCATACCTCTATACATAGTATGACACTCTATTAGATTGGATTCATCATAGGATAGGGTAACATTCTTTATTTATGTGTATTCATGGTTCCTACTAAAACCTAGTTCCTTTGATTTTGGTGCCACATAAATGTTTGAATTGCTACTCATACCCCAAGAACTCAAATTCTACCTTAATTTTAACATATAGTATGAGCACTATCAAGTTTCTATTAACTTCCTATCTACCTCCTCCTTATGTAACAACATAACCCAAAAAATAGATTCATCTTTATAGAAGCACATCATGTTCTAAATTTCTCTAGCCACATATTATTTTGTGGAGAAAAGGTGGACTTGATCATATGACCTTGTTCTAAACAATTTTGTGTCTATGTATTGTTTGAAATTAGAAGATACTAATTTGTGACTAAAGAACCTATTAAATCCTTGCTAACCTTCTACATCATAGCATTCTAAGTGAAAATCATTAACCACACATGCTCATAAAATATTCATTTATAAAACCCATAGATATTGAGTATTCCTTTACGAGTTTAAAATCAATAATTCAACAAAACAATTGTTTTTAGTTATTATTATTTCTTATATCACAAGTAGCACTTACTAATAGTGTAGATTGTTTATTACACTGAAGGCGTCCCCACGCTCAAGTTTTGCAACCCCTTTTAAGGCCAACGGTGCAGATTGTCTCGGACTACGATGTAACGAATCTCAGGCGTTCATCATTTTTCGCCCTTTTTTCTATTATTTTTCACCGTTTCTGGCTACATTCCCCACCGCTATTGGCTTTCTGATGTAGTTTATCCGTTCAGGATTTGCGAGAGCCCAGTTTTCTACGACCAAATCCAAATCTCTGGTATGCTTTTTTAACACTATTGTTGTATTATTCCATTTCTCAACACTTTAAACTTCATTCACTATGTGCCTTTTTAAACCGCATTTTGGTAGCGAGGTGATTCAAACATATACCTTCTTTGTGGCTGATATTGCATCTGCACGTAGGATCAATAAAATCATAGTGGCGAGCCTAGGTTTGGACGTGGAGACATTCTACTATCTGACTTCGGAAATCACTCTACTCACATGTGTATAAACATCTATTTCTCATATGGCAAGACGATCCCGCATCCTCATACATATATCGGTTGTTTTGGCATGGTTTATAAGGACAAGGAGGGAGGCCTACAGGTTCGGGCAAATGAAGGAAAGTGGATGGGTGGACGTGAAGACTCTGTCTCACTCATTTCTCTTCAATATAGATGACTGCTTGAAGGTCTCAAATTTATTCCATTATGTTTGTTTGCAAATTATTCCATCTGCACTGTATCATATTGGTTAGTGTTTTAGGAATCAATTATAACTATTTTGTTTGCAATATATTCAATCATCCAAGGTTTCTGGAATTTTAATGTTTTTGCAGTTTGAAGGTTTTATTTGTTTGGGGCAAAGTCGAGAGTCATCATAAAATACATGGCAGAGAAGTACGAGGGGCAGGGCAGCAATCTATTGGGGAAAAAAATGTGTGCTCGGGCGGTGGTGGAGCAACGGTCTCAAGTGGAAGTGCATACATTCACTTTCTAGGAGAAGGCATGCCTCTACATATGAGTACAAAAAATGGTTTTGAGCCCCTGTTTGCAGCTTCCGCCTTTTACTAGGGCTTCTGTAATCATTTCTACTTGTTTCGTTTGCAGTGCACTCTGTAATTATGGTGTTTTATTGGCATTTAATCCTAGATACTGTGAATTTCAGAGAGTGGAAGGAGGACACATTAGGAGTGGTTACAAGGGGCAACAAGGGTATTGGGTATGCAATTGTTCGTCAGTTGGCAAAGCATGGGATCCATGTCATATTAACAACAAGAGATATGAAGAGAGAGGTAAGGCTACAAGCAAGAGTCTCAATGATCAAGGGTTTCATAACATTGTGTTCCATCAGGTGGATGTGCAGGATGAGAGCAGCATCCAGGCGTTTGCTAGTTGCATGAAAGAGCACTATGGAAAGTTGGATATCCTGGTATTTTAGCAAATTCAAATCCATTTAATTTGACAATTTTAATTAGGATAGCTTCAAATAAATAGAGAAGTGTGAGCTTCAAATCAAACAAGTATTGGTTGCTTGGACAGTGGAATTTTTTTTCAGTGAAGTCAATCCCTGAGATAAGGATCAAACATGTATAGTTAATCTCAACAATAAAAAGAGGAGGATCAAACATGTATAGTTAATCTCAGCAATAAAAAGAGGAGGATGAAACATGTATAGTTAATCTCAGCAATGAAAAGAGGAGGATCAATTGAGATTAACTATACATGTTTGATCCACAACCAATACTTGCTGAGATTAAAATGGATCTAGCTGATATTTGATGGATATATCTAACAGCTCAAACCTTATTTTATACGCGGTTTTCCCTCTATTCTTGAATCTTAACTTATATGAGGCTCTCTATGCATTCTTGATTCCAAAATTATATACGAGTACTCATGTATTCTTCAACCCAAACTTATACATGATTGCTTGTGTATTCTTTAGTCTATGCTTGTTCTGTTTTAATCTCTCTTTGGAGCATGTTGATGCCCCCTCTATAAATTTTGAATAAGGAATAAAGGACATCAAATTTTACAGATCACTTTTATGATTTAAAATAACTTTGAATTGATAAATATTAGTGTTCATCACGAGTAACATTGGATTGTTTTGTCATTTTGTTTTCTTTTATTTTAGTTTATATAGCTTATTGTTTTTAAGGGGAAGAGAATGTATTAATTTTATTATCTCCCTTTTTTTTCTGCTGGGTAAAGATATTTTATTATCTTTTTACTTTTGATGTTTCATTGGCAACGATATTTACTAACATATATATTATTTATTAATAATATATATAGAAACACGAGAGATATCCTTCTCGAGCATCTATTTTTCCGGCTCCTCCAAACTCTACAAATTGGTTTCAGCTCCTTCAAACTCTTCCTCACTGTATTGACCTTTCACTTGTCCAATTTGGTGTGCTGCGGCCTAAAAAGAAGGTTTCAATAAGGGTTTTAGATTATGTTTACTAATGATTTAAACAACCTGGTAGCGATTTCTGCTTACTGTGTATAGATTGAAGCAGCAACTATAGGGAGATATTGCTAAGGTAAGGTTTCGTAAATTTTTCTTGCAAACTCTGGCCATTTTATCCCTAGCGAAATCGTTAACAGCAAGACACAAATTATGCAAAATCTTGAGGTAAGTCACTTCCATGAAACAATTTTTTTTATTGTGTGGAAGCTGTATGCAGCTGCATCAATATTTTTGTGTTATGTTTTGTTTTATTCTAAGCCGATTATATGCATGTTATTCCAGCATTACAACTCAAAAATGAAGAGAGTGATCTGCAGCCAATCAAATGCTCAAGGCCACACAAAGATAACCCTACCCAATACAACAAAAGAAACTCCCTAAAGCAGAAAAACTATGAATTTACTTTACAACTATGCTCAATTCATATTTTTCAATACAATTTAACAGGAATAATGTGCCAGAAAATGCCCCTTTTGCTAGGTAAGAAATACATTTCAATTTGTAAACTCAAAGGGAGAAGAAATAAACCAGACACCTGCAACATTAAGTAAAAACTCAATGCAATGGTTGCTAGAGCTTCTTTCACATAGTGAACAATAGAGATCGGAATATCTTTATATGTTACACTTAATGCATTCTTCTTTACAGAGCTTATCCTTTATACAGTTAATATTTCCTCTCAGTTTTCTGCTACTTTGCTTGCGCTTGTGCTTGTACTTTTAAGACCAAATGTCAAAATACAAGGAATTGACATGACACAAGTCAAATACTATGTAGTATTGAATGTAAGTTGTAAATGCAATGGTTTCCACACCTATTTTCAAAGACTGAACAGTACAGATTGGATCAGCTTCATATGTTAATACATTCTTCTTGACAAAACTTCATCTATTTTCCTCAGGTCTCTTAACTGTTTTTAGTTTGACACATATATACACTGGGTTATTTACAATTCAATCAATAATCTGCATTTGATATTGCAATTAGTTAAATTTCATTTAATCTGCATTTGGTAGTACAATTAGTTAAACTTCATTTCATTATTTTGTCTTCGAAGTACGCATTGCACCCCGAGGTGCGATTGCTAGTTTATCTATACTTGAAATGGTTAAAGGTTAGCCATTTGAGATATGAGGGCTACTTTCTAAGCACATGCCCCGCGGCCCCCGTGCCAAACAATCACGTGCAAATTGCAGTGCTCCCCTCTCCCCTGGGATTAGATTATGTTGGGAATTGTTGTTTCCTTTGTAGTATCGAAACGAATCGACAGGTTGTACTACCTGTACAAATGATCACGGGCTTGGAAAATGATGCAGCTTCGTTCCAATCTCTTTGGAAAGAACTTTACACTTCCATGCACCAGCAGTTTGAGCCACTTCAGTCTTTGTTTGGAATTCAATACACGTTTTAAAGCAAATGGTAGGAGGTTGCACATGAGGATAACGTTTGTGTAATCTACGTCTTTTTGAAAATTCAGTGGTGAATGCATTAAATATTGTATTTCTCACATGGAAAGCCTGCATTTCCTCAAATGGCAAGTCAGCCTTCTTATCTTGGAAGGGTTGGATTCAAAATCGAAAATGCTAAATGGAAAATTAGTGTGCAGCTTCTTGTTGTTAATACATCATTGGTTGAGAATATTTTTTAAGAATTCAGAGGGATAATCCATACAAAATTTTGTGTTGCCATATACTTTTCTATCCAAGTAACATGCGAGTTGTTCGATACGTTTTTCCTCAACGTTGATGGATAAGTAACCGAAGAGGACATAGAATAAGATCTACTTTTCGTTATAAAACTATTCTCAATATTCAATTCATCTGTTTTTACACATAGGCCATGAAAACTTACAAATCCATTAGCCTTAAACTTGAGTGCATACTTGAAAGAGTCACCATTGGATGAGACAGTTTTAGTAGGGTAGCATCTTGACCTTATCCATCACAATACATTTTATTGGTTGGCTTATATTGATCCTTAATAATGTTTTGCATCTTCTTCCCTTTATACAAATTTACCTCTTCAACATGTAATAGAAGAGTAGCATGTGATAGGTCTATTTGTATTCTACCTTCCATTGAAGTTGTCCATTTTTTGGAAAGCAACATATCCCATTTTTCTATATAATCTACAATGATTATGTGTATTAGGAATGATTATTTGGGTATGCAACCAACTAAACCTTCACATTGTTCACAATTCCTACCACATTCACTTCTCTTGAGTCCATGACAAAGCATTTAACATAGGATTTTGGACACCTTTAAACCTAGATCATTCATAACCCAAAGAGGCATGACATTGCACGAAGCTCTAAAATTGAACATAAAACTGTGCACTAGCCATTCATTAATCAACAATGTGGTGTACAAGGGGTCAACATTAAGTTGATTCATGGATAAGGAACTTCCTAGGTATAATTCAATTGATTGACTTCTATCCTTATCATTTGATGCATCATTATCAATATCAACACAATGGTCTATTTCCTTTACAATAATGTAGTAAGAAAAAACCCTTTCTCTATGCTTATGAATCCTAAGGAGTTCTCCTATTGGTGCTAATATTCTAATTTGAATCATAACATGATTCATATCAATATAGTTGTAATTAAGCAAGGTTACATCATGTGGAACAATTAAGTCACAAGCATCATGAATATAAGGCATGACTATATACCGCTAGAGATAGGATCCTTACCTTCTATTTCCTTCCTCTTTCATTTATCTTTACCTCCTCCCTCCAATGGTTGGGGACAATCCTATTGCATCTTAATCTTTGGATCTCCACATCCCAAAGCATCTTTTGCACTTGGAAGAATTACACATCCTTTATCCTTTGGGAGATATATCTTCTTAATTACATGTTACTATGGTAGATCCTTATTATTATCCATCATACTATTTGTAGGCTTGTCTTTCCTTGCTTCACCTGATTCTTTTTACTCTTTTATTCAACATTCAATTTAATCCTTACAAGAATTGTACTACTAGAGTTGCCTCAATGATGAACTTGTCTATTCCTCAACTGATATCTAGTCTAGGCATGTACTACTATAGCCTCAATAAGGACCCTTTTATGTTCATCTAATGGTACAACCCCTTTTTATTTTTCCCTCATAATTTCCTTGGGGTGTTCAAAATAATGATTAGGTAGCTCATATTTCTTTGAACCTGCACCATGATCATATTACAATACTTAATAATATGTTGCATCATAATTAGGAAATTCAACTTCTTATTTCGTAAATTCATAGCCAAGCATATCCAACTGATCAATCTCATCACAGTTACATTCTATATGTATCCTTCCTCATTAGAGAAATATTATTCCTTGTTGGATGATGTGGCAATTGCATAATTATTTAGGTCATGTGGAAGGTAACAACCATCACACCATGATGAAACCTCTTGAAAATAAATTTTATCCCTTCTCAAAGGATCTAGAATTATTTTATCTTGTTGTTTAAAATGCCTTTTCCTTGGAACCATTTTCCCATCATATGGTTGTGGTCTTTTGGACCAATAATGATTGTATGGTCTATTGTACAAGCATTATCCATTACAATATGCTACAATATTTAGAATTGATAACCCTTTTTTCATTTTTTCCACCTTATTCAACAAGTCCTTGACCACACTAACTAGTTTATCTAACTTCTCATTAGTAGTGAGAGGTTTATTTATAATTCTCTTATTTGGTGGTTGGATCTTGATATTAGAACGTTTTATGTGCTTTCTAGATTATACTCTCATGGTTCTCTCAATTTTATAGTTGTATGTTATGCCTCTCTCAAATTTTTGTGGGTTTTTTTTCATAAGTAAATATCCAATATTTTCATCAAAGGAACAATAATATAGGACAAGGTATATGTAGTAATTAGGCCTAAGATTTGATGGTACCTTCCTCATTTTCATGATGAACTTGCTATTGAGGTCCACTACAATTTTTTGTATGCCTTTCTTGATGGTTTTTAGTTCATGAGTCGAAATGTTTAGATCTATTATATCCTCATACTACAATCTAAAACTTCTCATAAGCTCATCCCATGTCTAGATACTCTTATTTAGGAGGATTTTTCCACCACTCCTATATACACTTTACTCTAAAAACTAGACAAACAACTTTATTGAATCACATGTGCATCCTCAATCTCTTAATTTTATATATGACATTGATGAAGTGTCTCAAACACTTGTCTCCTATAATTACATAATTACCCTAAAATCTTGATACTTTTGCCCTTATTTTTCTTGGAATAGAGTTTGGATAACTAGGGATACCATCAATATCTAAATGTTTATACATTTTAGTTACCGAATGTTTTATGAATGGAGGGAACCATTGAGCATGCCTTTTGAATTGAGGTCTCACATATCATCTTTTATTCAGGTTCTAATTATACTATTGATTATGAACATATGAGGTAAATTTTGGTCTAGTAGCATGGGATATTTTGAGTATGTTGATTTTGATTTAACTATTATCCATTTTAAAAGAGTTGTTCTTTTTAAAGGTTAATTTTTTCTTGGATATCCTATTGTATATGTCTAAGGTTTTCTATCGAATATATCATCTCATCAATTTATCTCTCTCCCTATGCTCATTTTATATTGTATGGTTGTGTTAGTATCATTGAATGGATGATCTTGTTTAATCTCATTCATGTGACCAACTAGGAGAACTGGCATGTAAGTAATAATTTTTCTCAACCATGCTCTCATTTATCCTATCGTGATTGTACAAGTGTGCATCATAGGGTTCACCTCTATTCGTCCTACCAATTAGTGCATTATTTCTCCTTAAATCATATTTAAGCCTATATTTTTTCCTACTTTTTCTCACCATATTGTAAGTAGAGTCATCATAGGTATATTTGTACTCATTTCTAAAATCTATAAATGCATCAACTTCGCCTAAATTACCTTATAATTTTGTATCATGGGAATTGGGATTAGGTGGCTTACTAGTGTACTTATGTTTCCACATGATATTTTTTCTTTCTATGTCTTTTGGTCTCCAAGGTACCCTATTCTCTTTATATCAAATTCTTTTGATTTGATTTTTGGTTCTAGTGAATTAAACATAGTTACCACCCTTCACTTGGAAGAATTTTTTTTTCTAGTAGCTATAACTTCAAAGAGCCAAATAAGAACCTTCTTCCCTTTCTTTATTCACCACAATTCTAGTGTATTCAATATGAGAATAAGAATTCATTTTCTTAGCAACAATATCATTTTTTTGGGTTTATAAATTACTACTCACACTTTTAGATGGATAAATCCACTTCAAGGCTAGGTATATGTCATTCCTAAATGTGAAGAGCTGAGCTCATCATAACATGTGAGTAATGGCAAGCCGATTGAGAGTGGATAAACCCTCCACTTTGGACTCAACTAAACCTAGGAGGGTGTTCATAGAAGTAATATTTAACAAGATTTAATCACAACTAAAGATATGTAATATGAAAATACTATATGGAAATATTTAACAAAATTTAATCAAAGCTTAATATATGTAATGTGGACATGTTAGAGTAGTATCCAAATGTATACTTTAACCCTTTTTTTCACTTGATCACGGATTATCCTATTACTATGGACTCTATTAAGATTATGAAAATTTCATAGAAAGGTTACAAAATTTGGCTATGTAGGAAATGATTCCCTCAAGGTGCAACATTTCAAGGCTAATTGGAGATGTTTCCTTATAAGTCTAATTTATTCTCCTACACTACTTGTTAAATAAAATATTCACTTTAAGATGCATGGAGGGTAAATTTTTTATAGGAGTAGTGCCTTATATTGGGTTATAAATTCATAGTTAATATAAGAAAAAACCATAAAAATAATAAAAGAGATTATTCTAATAACAAGGAATGCTTAATAATCCCTCTCCAAGCTTTCAAAAATAAACATGCAATAAGGAAAAGATCATTACTTGAATGATACTCTATAATGCATTCAAGTGTTCTAACAAATAAAAAAATCTTATTAGATTCACACCACTAAGAATGCTTAGAGAAAACCCTAAGTAGGGAAGAATCTATCACTCTTATTTTCTTAGAAATATTCTTGAAGATCTAAAATTAGCCAATGAGACACCCACAAGTTCATAAAATTTAACTACAAACAAGCCACCTCTTTATGATTTACAAAATGGGACACTCTAATGATGAGTGGACATGTATGGATTGAAACCCTATATCTTCTTTGGTGTTACAATTACATGAGAATGAGGAAATGACCAATATTTATTTTAGAACCTACGAACTAGTATATATAACACTTTATTTGGTTTCTCAATCCTTATGAAATTAGATTAAGATAATATTTTATTAATGCTACATGTGTAACAAGCTAGGATCCCATACAATACATTGAAATGGTAGCTCAAATCTTACATGAAAATCATTCACATTAGAAATATAACCATCACATTAAAATGACATAGTTTTCCTCATCTTTCACTTGAAATTGCATGTGAATCCACATTCTAAAGATTAGATAATTATATATAGGTGGGAAAATCAATTTTAGAGTAGCCACAGTGTCAAAATTAGTCATTGATTATGCTCTTAGTCATGTAGGAGGTTGGTAGAAATGAAAAACACAAAAAAGAGAGTGTTTTCTAGTTTTAAGGTTTGGAGATAGGGATGCCTCATGACCAATACCAATAACAAGGGGTCATAGATAAAGAGTAAGGCATAATTTATGGTTAAAGAAAACAAGTGTATGTCTACACTTCTAACTCCAAAATGGTATGTAAAGGAAATTGTGGGGTTGTTGGAGATTAGTGTTAGTGTGAATGGGATTATTTCCTAGCTAGATATTAGTGAGGACATATTCACATCATTAATAATTTTACTTAGGAGTTAATTTCCTAGGTGGAATTCTAGAAAGTAGTAGTTAATGGGATCATATCTCATTAATTTATGCATGTAGTTATCTAGACATTTAATATTTATCTCATGCGTTTATAAATATGCATTAGGTATGTAATGTTTGTAACTAAGGTGGTTATCCAACCTCCTCTCACCTTGCCTATATAAGCAAGTTTCTTGTACATTTGTAAATCATCTCATGAATTCTATCTCAATACATTCAAGATCATCATTTGATCAAGTTTTCTTCTTGCTCATGTTGCAACACTTCTTTATTCATGTGCAAGGTATTCTTCTTGGTTGATCCTTTGAAGTGTGGCCAACTTCATTTGGGTTATTGTTTATATTTCCATAATGATATCAGAGGTTAGGGTATATGAGATCCATCTCATATCGGGAAGTTGAGCTGAAGAGACTATTGCAAGTTGAAGGGTTTTCATGAAGGGCTAGTTCTCATCTAGGAGACAATTGATTTCTAAGGCACTTTGGGGTCAGATATGACCCCACGGTTGTGTTTAGAAGGTCAAAAAACCTAAGGAATGTCTACCCATTTGTCAAAATTTGACTTGGTCATACGGAGGCTAGCAAAGGTTTTTTGCAGTGATATTAAAGGGCATAGTACAAATAGTATAAGTTGGAGAGAAAAATCTCCCCCTCTTGATTGAAGAATTTTTTTTTCTCTAGTCGGCATATATATTATAGGTTTATTTTTTTTGTTTGGCCTATAGTGTGGTAGAAATATTTTCATTGGGGTTTGATTATTTCATGGTCGACATTTTATTAAAGTCTTTGGGTGAATATTTATTTACTACAGACAATATTTATTAAAGGTGGTCAAAATTATTTTTATAAAAATAGCATAATATTTTTTTGGTGGATTATCAAGAATCATATTGATTGGTGATAATGGTTTTATTGTTGGTGATATTTTATGTCTATAGATTTATTTAATTGTTGGTTAGAATTATTGGCATATATTTTGTAGATTTAAATTGTCGATGGTAATATTTAAATGTGAAATCAAAGGTTGTTGCAAAAGCTTTTCATTTTTTGCAGTAGTTGTGTACCACTTTTCATCAGCTACTCATTGTACCATCCACAAAATTTATTAAATGGTAAGCCGCATTTATTAAATTGAGCTATGTTCTTTTATCCTTCCCATTGTTTGTTTCTCCTGTCCATCAGAGTCTTTCTACCAACCACTGGAATCTATTTCATGGTTCTTACATCCATCATCGTCGTACCTATTTTCCATGCGCTAAAGATTCTTGTCGGTTTCTATTTATTTCCACCTACTATTGGAGATTTCTAACCACCACTAGAGTTACTTCCACCGTTTGAAGAATCTAGCCCCTACCAAGGTTCCATCAGAGACCAAGGGCTCCGCTTGATTGGAGCGGCGGCGCCCCGACTCTACCAACTAACAGTCCCACTATCACCAGATTGGTAGCATTTTTTTGTTGCCCAAACTAATAAGGTCATATTGCAGATTGAGATCTAGTTCGAAGGGAACTACTTTTTTTCCCCATGTGCTTAAATTTTCCACCTATTTAGCCTGCACCCCCTAATCGGGCATATTTTTTTCAACGGGGCATTAATTTTTGTCAAGATATCAAATTTTAACAAGCAAGATATCACTGAAAAGTTGGTTTCATGTACTTTGTAGCTGTGTAGAATACCTTCCCAGGTTTCACTATCGGTAGAAATTATTGCCAACTGAAGTCCATTCTTTCTTTTGGACTCCTAAGCTCATATCTTTTCACCAGTTTGTTATATTTTGGAGATTCCAATGACATTGTGAAGGTGATTTAAAGTTCTATCATCTTGTCCATCCATTTTGTTTCAGATTTAGCTCCAGGTATATTCTATTGATTTCTTACAATTTGTAGAATTCGCATGATAACTTGGACATACTACAATTTGGAGAAGGTATATTTGAATTGGAAGGCTTCATTTACATCATATTTGGGAGTTTCTAATTGATGTTGAAGGTCAATCCATTTATATTTTTGGAGATGATTCATAGTTTGTTAAGGTGTTTCCATTTCATCCTTCACTAGTTATGTTGGGAAGGGGAAACTATAAACAATAGAGATATTGCATCATAAACAATCTCCAATCACTTTAATTATTGCCACATTTGCATGGTTTTGTTGCCCCTCCAAATAAAGGTATCCAAAAAAATTCTTGGAGTTGGTGAAGGTATGATTTCTAAGAGGTTATTGTAATGCATGTGGATGATGATATTTTGAAAAGTACTGATCATTTTTATTCTCCTCGCATTCTTTGGACTAGGATTTGGGAGCTATATGGAGATCTTGATACTTCATCATTCCTTGATGATCATGATTCTAAATGTCATGCACCTCTTCATTCTTTAGACAAGATACCCTATGATGATAATGCTATGCAAAAGGTTACATATTTGGAATGCTTTTAGCCTTCAGATGAGGATTTCAAGGGTTCTTCAGATGCTTCTTCTCCATTAGAGATAGTTGATGTACCTTCACATTCAATGATTCCTTGCGCAGAGTCATTGATTGTGGCTTCCATCATTCCTATTCATGTTGGTGGTTCATTAAGAAATTCTAGTGATTCATCACTTGAGTATCTAATTATTTTTCATACTTGGGATCACATGATGGCTTTATTTTAGGTATTTTATACTCGACTACTTCTATAGGTTTGGAGGAAATTCTTGAGGGGATATCTCTCCTCTATGTAGATTCTACTTTGGAGGGTATTCTTGAGTCTCCACATTCCATTGTTTCAACCTTGATTGGGCATCTTGATCTTGGTGAGACTACCTTGGAGGACTTGTTTCCATCTAAAATATTTAATATATGAGGCTTCTTCCCTCTCATTCCTTCATGGATTCGAAGTTTATTTAGCATCTACCATTGGAATTGCTTCTTCCTAGAGGGAGACATGTGGTTTGTCATCACTAGACACTCTTTTGGCTTCAAAATTATTTTATTGGTTTTGAGGACACTTCATTCTATTGGGGAAATCTAGTCTTCATCTATTCCTTCAATGAAGGGATCATTGTATTACATTCTTTGGATCTTTTTTAGCATTAGTTTCTACATAGTCCTAGTTTTTCACCCTCTTCATTGATTGTGGCATCTTCATCTTCCTTGGGCAAGGAGACACATGAGAATTTTTTAGAGACATCATCATCATACACACTCATTATTCCTTCCTTCAATTCCTATCCAGAATGGGAAGCATCCCTGTATTTGTACTTCTTTTGTTTTCTTCTGAAAGGGAGACAAGTTATTTTTCGACATTGGATCATCATTTATCTTTTGAAACTTACCATTTTTACAAGTGATTACATATTGTGGAGGGCTATATAGTCTCTCTATTTACCTCTTATGGAGGCTATTGATTATTGTAATCTTGTGATGGATGTAGGTCTTGGGGAGTATTGATGTTGAGATATCCAAACATCACTTCCATTACTTTTACATGATTATCATTAGATTTTGCATTGGAGTTTTGTCCCACTAAGTTTGAACTCCTTTTCCTGACTTGTAAGAAATTACATTTTCATTTGTACAATGGGTACCTAACATGGCCTAGTAGTGGGGACCCATCATATTGCATCTTTTTCATAATAACTACACTCCTAAGTTGCACTTATGGGGGGTGTTAGTGTGAATGGGGTTATTTCCTAACTAGATATTAGTGATGACCTATTCACATTAATAATAAGTTTACTTAAGGAGTTGGTTTCCTGGGAGGCATTCTAGAAACTATTATTTAATGGGACCATATCTCATTAATAGGTATGTAGTTATCTAGGAATTTAATATTTCTCTAATGCATTAGGCATTTAATGTTTGTAACTAAGGTGGTTATCCAACCTCCTCTCACCTTTCCTATATAAGAAAGGCTCTTGTACATTTGTAAATCAGCTCATAAGTTCTATCTCAATACATTCAAGATCATCATTTGATCATGTTGTCTTCTTGCTCATGTTGTAACACTTCTTTATTCATGTGGATGGTATTCTTCACGGTTGATCATTTGAAGTGTGGAAAGCTTCATTTGGGTTATTGTTCATATTTCCAACAATTAGAGGTACCATGGAATTCATCCCTAAAGGCATATAAATAAGTGTAGAGGAGGTAATTTACTATCCTCAAGATGATGAGATCTCAAGGAGAATACTATCTCTCCACTACCTCAGTTGAAATGGGTCAAGTGAACTGCAAATGGAGGAATGTGAATTTTAACATATTACATAAATTATATGGATCTTTCAAACATTAAAAATTGAAAGTATATGGTACAAGGGTCTTTTGGACAGCTTTGCAAGCTTTTTTCCAAGACAACAACATGAACATTCCAAATGATAGCGCACCACACTAGTGTCCTATACAAATAGAAAATAGGATTTTTGACTAAGAAACACAAAATATTATGCATAGGTTTCCAGACATGAAAGTAATGTAGAGTATGAATGTACAAAATTAAAGGTACAAAGGTAAAGATGCTAAATGGGAATGAAACAAAAATGACAATGACAAGTTTTAGATATCATCAAGAATGTTTGATGTAGTCCAAGTTTTCTTCAAAAAATTCTTCCACTTGCACCTACACACATAAGACTAAAGAAAACATATTTGGGTGGTTGTTTAGGAGTTTTCCTTAGTCAAAACCCTGTATGAGTGTTTTCACCTCCACAAACACCCTTGGGTAAGATAATAATAATAAACGTGAAATGATAATGAAAACCATATAATAATCAAAGATAGAGATAAAATTCTCAAGAAAGATTCTTGAAGAGTTACCTTGTTCAAGCACAAAAAGTGATGCTTGTTGGTGCCACAAAGTTTTATATGAATAGAATAATTGAGAGTGGGGGATTGAATCATTTGTACATCAAAACATTCAAACCCTTAATATATTTTCAAACCCTTATCAACCATTAAACCCTTATCATGCATTAGAAAAATGTAAACATATGAAACAATAATGTAGACACATCAAACACATAAGGACACTATATTTACATAGAAAACCCAGTAAGGGAAAAACCATGGTGAGTATTAACTCACTATATAAATGAATTACGACATTGAATACAATAGGCTCACTACCGAAAAGAAATAAGGGTTCACTATTGGATTAGAAAGAAGAAAGAAAGAAACTAGTATAGGGTGATCCCACAATAGTGGTTTATACTTTTTGGGACATCCTGATCTTTGCTAAAATCACATATATTTAGAAAATATAATGAATTAAGCCTTAAAAATTTCCATTTAAAGGATTCCAATTGAAAAGGGTTTGATCAAATTACCTTAGATCAAACCCCCATGGATAGAACCCCGCTAGTTTTAAACCATGCCTATAATGGAGTCTCCTTTACACCTATCAAAATGTTGATAAAAACCACTTTTGATTTACCTTTAAAGTATGTAGTCCTTATTATTGTAGACACATAAAAATGACCTAGGCCTGTAACCTCTATTTTTAATCTTTCTCTTCCTAGCATAATTAAGACATTTTAATTATGTCCTTGATTCACTTTCGGCTATTAATTAAATAATTAATAATTATCTAATTAATTCATGTCCTCTTTATTCTTCTCGATTATTAAATAAATAAATTTTATATATTTATTTTATATGTCACTTATTGTCTAATGTCTTCCTATAATTAAATAAATTTCTTAATTTATTTAATTATTTTTTTCCATTATGTCTTCCTAATTATTAAATAAATAATTTTTTATATTTTTTATATGTCACTAATCCTTAAAATGTCCTCTTATAATTAAATAAATTCTTTAATTTATTTAATTATTGCCACCTTCACACTCCCCTCATTTTAAATAATATTATTTATTTAAAATAGCCCCACTTCCTAATTTCCCTCTTTTTAGTAAATAATTCAAATTAACTATTTACTGTCATGTGACCCCACCTTTTGAATTAAATTAAATTTTTAATTAAAAATGATCTTTTTCCTGTAAAAATCAAGATTATTTGATTTTCTAGCCACCTCTTTTGTTGTGCTCATTTTAAATAAAACTTATTTATTTAAAATAGTCCCACTTTCTAATTTCCCTCTTTTTAGTAAATAATTTAAATTAAATTATTTACTATCACATGACCCCACCACTTTTGAATTAAATTAATTTTTAATTCAAAAGGTCAAATCACTTCTTGAATCAAATAATTTTAAATTATTATTTGATTCTCCAACAACTTTGTTTTGTGTATCCAATATCTCTTGTCACATGCATTGTCAACCCTTGATTTGATTTTCTAAAAATCAATCCTATCCATTCATTTCAAATTTGACCTAATGTTGCCCTAACCCTAATTGTGGGTTGTCATATTGAATCTTGTTCATTGATTCTAGGGCACTTGTTAAATTTTAATCTTGGCCATTCACACAAAATTGTATTTTCTATAAAATGACAATTTTGGTCTCATTTTCACATATCTTGCAACCTCATGTTCTTGCAATTTTATACTCTTGCATTATTTTTCATTTTGTCATAGGCATTACTAATATTTCATTTGACACAATTTAGACATATTTAGATGCTTACGAGTTGCATTATGGCATAGTATTGCATGTAGTTACTCAAATCCTTCAACATATTCTTAGGGCTTGTCACTATCATTAGATTTCTCATCATAAATCTGAGGGAAACATCATATTTTCAGCAAGTTGAAAAGGTATAATGGAGGTCAACCATGGAGGATGAAGACATTTTGGTGAGATTGTTTCATTTATTCCTTTTCACTTCATTATCAGTTTGGGTTTTTATGTTTTGCATTTGATTTGCTAACCCTAGGAAAATTCCCTTAGTTACAATTATAAGATTCCCAAAAAGTATAATTTTAAATATATTTAATTTGATTATTATATTTATTTTTTATTTCTTGTGAATGTAGGTTTTTCACCAAAAATTAGGCTCTCTATTTTGCACATGTGGAAAAATAGTAGAATATCAAAAAATATTCTGGAAAATACATTTGTGGTATCTATTGATGTCCTGGATCCAACAAGAAAACTAAAATTGAATTTCAATACATACAAAAAAAGTTATGTTGTATACAGTCCGCATATGTCTAAATTATAATTATTTTGAATTCAAAACTTAATTAAGAAAAAAATACAATAAAACACTATGAAACCAAATGAAAGTTCTGGATATCGTAGTTACAAAGCTAAATTCAAAAAAAAAAAAATTTATCCGTCATAGAAACAAATCTATGTTGTTTACGATGAGCATCACTCTTTAAAAATGGAGTTTACTGTTTAAAACTAGTTTTCAAAGGAGGTGGAAGAAAAATGCAATTTGATTCCATTTAAAAAAATATATATATTTAGAATCTATAGAAAAAAATTCAGAAATCATTGGTTTTAATCATCTTCAAATTCCTCATGGTTTAACAACTATAGGTGCCTGAAAGTGAATATTTAGTTTAAAAAAATCAATTCAATGTTGCGTTTGGCCAAAAATTGTAAACCAGTATTGTGGGATCACCCTACAAAGAGAAATCCATCTCAAAGCAATAACAAGATCGATCACAAGAAATTTGAACCATTTGCAACCTTCATCTCATTGCCTTCAATAACTTTACACTAAAATTGTAGAAACCTTTTGTTCACTACTTATGGTAGCCTTAATCATCAAATATCCCACTCACATCACAAATATTGATTAGTTTTTGTACAAAAAAACACCACACACCTAATTCTCTAACACTCTAACTTGTATTTACACCATTCATAACCTCAAAAATATCCTCTAAGATCGGTGATGCACCTCAAATATGCAATTATAAAATAGGTCAACACCAAACGCTTCCACGATGCAAAGAAGTGAAAGATGACCACACCAAGGGTTAACTAGAATGAAAATCAAAATTGGCATGCTTTGCAAAACTTCCACAAAGAGCACACCACTTCCACAATTAGCACTAGCATGACAAGTCATTCAAATATGCACTAACACTAACAAGTGACAACATGTACACCTCTCCAAGTCATGTAGACCACATAACAACACTCAACAATATAGACATACATCTCAAAATATTTTGGTATCATCAAAATATTCTATAACTCTACCACAACCACTTGAAATTGAGAACACCATTATTTTTTTCAACTAGACACACTGGCATTGGCATCCGACTCACTAACCAACTTCACTAAACACCTCAACACCTGAAACCTTAGGGTAAAGTAGATACAAACATTATAATATCATCCCTAAATCTAAAAGGAAAGAAACTTCAATGCAAAGAAATGTGGAGCAATCTCATTTCTCCCAAAAAAAAAATCCATAGACACACACACTAGTGAACACACTTTCACTTTCATACGATCTAGAACCTGCAACATTGGATATAACATCTTGAAACACCTCTACTCAACATATCAAAACCACACAAGAATAACTTAAACTGGCCATAAAGAAATACAAAGCACAAGACTGAACACTAGTTTGTCACATTATAATCTCTATTATTTATTTATTCTCAAAATAACTTAGAAAACAAGTGAACTTACGACAACTAAAACTCTTATTCATCAAGAAATCAATGATAACAATGATTACAACACCATAAAACCTTCTTATCAAATCACAATAATCTCCCCAGCTATGACAACACCACACCGTTCAAACAAATTCAACACACAATCTCCATATAGTTGACATTAATGACCAACACAAACAACTTTTGACATCAATGACAACACCAAAAACATACTTGAAACAATGTCCCCTATTTTCATTGATGGAAACACCAATAATCTTAAAAAAATTAACAAAAAAAGAAACCAACATCAACTCTGCAACAAGAAACACTCCCCATGATTAGGGCATCTCTTCTCCCTTTTCCTTAATTTCATAGACTTATTCTCCCCCTAATTGAGGATTTCTTCATGTTCTGAAAACTCTTTCTCCTAAACATTCTCTCCCTATGGTCTTTAGACAATATTCTCTTCTGAACTATGGTTTTTCAACCAATTCTCTTGCCCTTTGTCATCAATGGAAAAGGGAAATAGACACATCCAACCCTCTTTCTTGTATTGAACTATTTTTCTCTCACCCTTAAACAATGTATTCAAAGGACAACTCCTGCACCTTTACAACATCATCTACATAGAATTTTTTTGTTCTTTTTTCCCCTTTGACACCACTTGCAACACCAATAAGCAACTACATTGCACTCACTTTTCTACACACTCCCCCTTAGGGGCACAAAATATGCTCCATCTGACTTCACCAACCAGCAATACTAATTTACCTACTGCCCCTGAGAGGTGGTCTTCATGAGTCTAGAATAAAATAATAAATCTTCAATTGCTCCACTAGATTGGTGCACAATCTTATACATCTAGTTGAGAAGTGAAGGGGCAATAACCCCTAACTTATATTGGAGATACTCAAATGTATCTTTAGGAAGAGCCTTTATGAGAATATCTATGACATGATCCTTTGTAGGCACATACTCCAGATTCACCTCATTTTCTACAACCTTGCATCAATAGCTCTCCAACCACTTACAAATGAGGGGAAGACCCCTATTTATAGTTTTCCAAAGCCCGAATGAATGGCTAAGATTGAGTTACATTGTGTGGCTTAGATTAAATTACATTAGGGCTTCACCTACCCCACAATATTCAACAATTTAATATACATCTATTGTCTTTTCCCATTTTGTCTTGTAGTGGCTAATCACTGTAGCAGTTTTGTCCTCTAGCTGATTTCCCTTTTACTCTAGCTGAAAATGACTAAAAGTTGCCTTCTTTCCGAATGGACTTGTAGCATTCCTCATTGGATCAAATGGGTCTATTAATGATTGGCATCAATGGATTGGTTTCCCCTGATTTGGGTGGATAACCCCCAAAGATCATCATCATCCAGTGAAAAGGAGGACAACCCACCCTACATTTTGTCATTGACCTCCTTGGAATAAACCTTCTTCTGATGTCAGCCCTATTGATGTTCACCACAAGACGAGGTGGGCATAAAATGAATGGTGATAGGAGCCATGTGATTTTCCTTGTTCAACTTTCTCAATGGGTCTCTCGACGGACATGCGGTAAGCTTCTTGGGACCTGCATGCATGAAGTGTCGTAAGTGATTTCATACACAAATCAAGGCAAATGTTAATCAAATCTTGCAAAATCCTTGTTATATTCATCCATGCATCATAAAAGGATCATAATATTTAGTGTGAAATTCCATTAACAGTTTACTGGAGAGCGTTTGAACGTTCTGGGACTGAGAGGCCGAAATGTTGTTTTAGGAATGTTGTTTAAAATGGCCGACGGAGAACGGAACTCCAGATGGTATTTCCCGACTGCAATTTTGGAATTTGAAATTTCCAGGGAGGATAAGACCCCATTTTAGCATCTGGGTCGAAATCTATTTTTGATTTGGAGGTGCACTTGTATGTTTCGGAAACATGAGCCCAGAATGTTGTTTTAGAAATGTTGTTTGAAACGACCGATGGAGCACGGAACTCCGGATGGTATTTCCCAGTTGCAATTTTGGAATTTGAAAGTTCTAGGGAGGATAAGATCTAATTTTACCATCTGGGTCGAAGTTCGTTTTGGATTAGGAGACCACGAAGGCATCGGGTTCCAGAACGGCCGGGAATGGATTGAGTTCCGGGATGGCAACAGAGGGACAGATTTCTAGAAACGGCCACGAAGGGGCTAGGCTCCAGAAGCCGGAATTCCTAAGGCAAGCAAACGGAAGAAACGAAAAAATGAAGATGAAATCCCAGAAACGACATTCTAGAGGCGGAATCCCAGAAATGGCATTCCGGAGTCGGAACCCAGAAATGGCCACGGAGGGGCTGGGCTCCGGAGGCTGGAATGCCTAAGGCAAATGGATGGAAGAAATGGAAAAATGGAGATGAAATCCCATAAATGACATTCTGGAGGCGGAACCCCGGAAATGGCCACGGAGGGGCCGGGCTCCGAAGGCCAGAATGCCTAAGGCAAATGGACAGAAGAAATGGAAAAAGCGAGACGAAATCTCGGAAATGACATTCCGGAGGCGGAACCCCAAAAATGGCCACGGAGGGGCCGGGCTCCGAAGGCCAGAATGCCTAAGGCAAATGGACGGAAGAAATGGAAAAATGGAGACAAAATCCTGGAAATGACATTCCAGAGGCAGAACCCTAGAAACAGCCACGGAGGGGCTGGGCTCCAGAGGCCGGAATGCCTAAGGAAAATGGATGGAAGAAACGGAAAAACAGAGACGGAATCCCAAAAATGGCATTTCGGAGGTGGAATCCTGGAACAACCGGGGGAGGACGAAGTTCCCGGACATTCCAGAACGAAATTTTTTTGGAACTTCCCGAAACTTAACAAAACTTTGGTAGTTCATTTAGGCACCACAAAAGCATCCCAAATCAATGGGAAACTTGTCCCTAAAGTGAAAAATGTAGGAAAATGTGAATCAAGCGAGTGGGGAGGCGAAGCCCAAAAAACCCAAAACTTAGCCATTTTTTAATTTTAGGGGCAAAAATATGGTCAGCCAAAAATGAGACTTGGAAGGGCACGTTGAACAACTAGGACACCAAAATGAGGGGCATGCAAAATGAGGCAGCAACAAAATGAGGGGCATGCAAAACAAGGCAGGAGCAAAGCAGCCCACTAAGAGCGACAAAAGAGGGTCCTTGCCTACGATAGGTCATGTGTGCAAAACATGCACAACAAATGGTGACTAACTGGGGAAATGCTCCAGAGCATTTCAGTGACAAAATGGAATCACGGACCCAGAATCTCTGGTTCGGACCTTCATGCTAGGGAAAACAAGCCAAACACTCAACCAAAGGATCAAAACCACTAGTTAACCCAACCTTTAGTATGTTGAAAATCCAAGTGTGTGCAATTGTGTTAATTCCCATCCTTCAGTTGCTGTAAGAACCCAAGCTCCATCAAGTTAAGCTACGTAGTTTATTCTAACTCCAAAAGCATCTGGGACATTGCCTCGCTGCTAGTCAAGTGTCCATAGCCCCGATGAGGTTGTCATTGTGATTCTCCTGAACATTGCTCTATTGCCGGTCAGGCATCCATAGCCCCGGTAGAGTTGCTCGTATACCCCTGAAAATCTGAATTTCTCTTCTTTTGATTTTCAATATTTTGCTTTCTTTCTTTTGTTTCTTTTCTCTTTTAAGTTCTTTTATTTCAACCTGCAAGCAATGAAGCTTGCACTCAAGGCTGACAATCACAATGGCGCTAGAGCAAAATTTTAGATTTTTCACTTAACTAGACTTCACAAAGGACCTACAGTGACCATTAGATCCTTAAATTTTTTGAGAAATATAAGATTCTAGAATACTTCAGAATTAGACCAACTAATGACTTATCCATTTTGAATAAAACATCTAGATCACTTGATACTAACAGAAGATCCTCACCATCCACTCTAAAAACTTGATTATAGTTTGACAAAGAAATACATAGAGAAACCCCAGGTGATAAGAAAGGTTGTTGTGCGCACAGATGCACCCAGCCAATAATCTCTCTCTCTCTCTCTCTCTCTCTCTCTCTCTCTCTTGTAAACATTAATTAAAATTATAATTAATAATTTCATTCAAATATTATAATATATTTACATGTAATGTGAAAATATCTTATTATTAATAAAACTAATAATGGTGAACATTTAGTTCTCTATTTAAAAGAGATTATTATAATGGTGAAATTTTTTATTTAGCTTTTTTGGGCTATTTTGATTAAATGAATTTATACAATTACATATTGACAATGAAACACTCTTGTTCTAAATTTGGATTATTCCTTGATTGTTATCTAATTCTATTTTACACCCATCCATATTTCACCTCATACATGTGATTTTATCACATCTATAAATGCACACATTCCCACATATTCATCAATAGTAGACATTTATTGCACCTACCATTGAATCACACACATATTCACTATTATTATTTATTGATTGCACCTACCATTACACACATATTCACACATTCAATCCCTATATTTAGATTTATAGTTTCCTTTTGTGGATTCATCTCATATTGCTTAGGATTGATCCAAAATTGAAATGTTTCAAATTTAAATTCCCAACTTCTACCCATTTCACAAATTATTGTAAGCCAACTTGGCATACATTTTCAAGATTTTTTTTTTCTTTATATTTAATGACATTCTTTTGTGCAACTAATTCACGTGAGATAATCAAGAGCATACACAATTACAAGGAGAGTAAGTATAGGAATATTCCAATTTCAAACCCTAAAAGGAACTATAATATATATCAAATAACATAGGACATCTACATGCTTGTGAATGATTTCTATGAACACTTTCCCTAGGCCATAAAATTCTTCCAATGAGGGGATTGATCGAGGAGAAATTGACCCTCAAAATTTGATAATTTCCAATAGCTATTTCAAATTACTAAAATCCTTGTGCATCTAAAAGTATCAAAAATCAAAGTGATAGAGGTTGCATAAGTCCACAATCAACCAAATGTTTTCTTTCCTTCATGTTGTTGGTTATTGCTTATCCTTTTCATTTCGAAACTTCACACATTTTGCTTCTAAATTTCATGATGATCTTGTGTATTGTGATATTGATGAGTAAATATCTAGTAGGAATTTCTCTAATGATACATCTTGTATGATGGATATTGATGATGTAGATATACCTCCTTTACTTATTATGACATATTCGTGTATTATGATGATGTTTCTCTTTCATGTCATGAAAGTCCTACATCCATAGATTCAATCTTTTTAGATGACATGTATCCTCTCATACATGATGATATGATCCATGATGAAAAATATTTTACATTTAACACATTCCTTCTATTTATATGCACACCTCTGCTAATGCTGTCATACGCTATAATACATATTTAACTTTTTTTGTGAATGTTTGTGATAATTATTATAATGGTTCTATAAACTCTTATTTATGTGTGAAATCATTTTTAATTTCTTGTTATAGATACTTAGATGATAGTATTTTATTATTATAAATTTTACATTATATTTAAGAGATAAAATTTGTGTAATGGTTTGGTTCACCATGCTTTATCTACACTTATTTTATGGAATTGACCCATGCCTCTATTTCCTATTTCTCTATCCTTAATGCACATGGGAATAACAAGAATCTAGCAATTCCTTCACATGTTTTATATTTTACCAATCAAAGGCGGGTGCCTAAATTTGTTAGTTGGAGAGTCAAGTTTGGAAATCAAGTGTGTACGAGCATATGTAATTTTGATCATATTAGAAAGAAATTAATCAAGAGAAATGGAGAACTAGAAATATATTTTAGAATCCACTTAGTTGAATTACAATACTTCAAAAACTACCATAAATTTCACATGATTAAATCTACTTTAATAATTCATAGTTGATTAATGAAACCCCATATATATTATTATAAAAAAATTCTTAAAAGACTTTGAACTATTTTTATCTCCTATGATAGTCAACTAATTAAAAAATATATCCCCAATATATATTTCTAACCCTTTCAATTCTCAAACAACCATGGAGACATTCATATGGGGATGGTTTTCTACATGTAAGCATCTTCTCTAGATTTTACAAACATAAGACACAAAATAAATTAAAATTAAACAAAATATTAACACACAAGAACATATAGGACTAGAGGACACACTCAATTAATTTTATCAAAAAAATTATCCAACCATTCCAACCCTAACTTCATCAAGAGAAGTTATATTTATAGCCTATTGTTTCCTTGAACTATTCATGCATCTACAATATATCCTAATCCTTCTACATAAGGCGTCACATTTTTTTTTTAAGTATCCCATCCTTTTAGTATATTTATTGTGAAATAAACTTCCACAAAACAAGTTGCACTGGTTGTAATAGGGAATTCAATTCATTATAGGGAAAATATTACATTAAATCAAGCCCCAACGAATAACCTCAATACTATGCATACCTCTATACATAGTAGGACACTATATTTGATTGGATTCATCATAGGCCAAGACAAGATTCCTCATTTATATGTATTCATGGTGCCTACCAAAATATTGTTCTTTTCATATTGGTGCCATATAAATGTTTGAATTGCCTCTCATACCCCCAAGGACTCAAATCCTACCTTAATTTTAACACATACAATGATTACTATTAATTCTCCATTAACTTCCTAGTTACCTTCTCTTTGAGTAACAACATAACCCAAAAATTAGATTTATCTCTATAGAAACACATCATGTTGTAAATTTCTCTAGCCACCTATTATTTTTTGGAGAAAAAGTGGGCTTGATCATATAACCTTGTTCTAAACAATTGTGTGTTTATGCATTGTTTGATATTAAAAGATAATAATTTGCGACTAAAAAACCTATGAAATCTTTTCTACATCCTAACTTTCTATGTGAAAATGTGAAAATCATTAACCACACATGCTCATAAAATATTCATTTATAAAACCCATAAATATTGAGCATCCCTTTTAAAGTTGATAATTCAACAAAACAATTATTTTTGGTTATCATTATTTCTTATATCACAAGTAGTACTTACTAATAGTGGAGATTGTTTATTTATCCATGCTTGAAATGCTTAAAGGTTAGCCATTTGAGATATGAAGGCTACTTTCAAGCACATGCCCCTCGGCGCCCGTGCCAAACAATCACGTGAAAATTGCAGTTCTCCCCTCTCCCCTGGGATTAGATTATGTTGGGAATTGTTGTTTCCTTTGTAGTATCGAAACGAATCGACAGGTTGTGCTACCTGTACAAATGATCACGGGCTTGGAAAGTGATGAAGCTTCGTTCCAATCTCTTTTGGAAACAAGTTTACACTTCCATGCACCGGCAATTCGAGCCACTGTAGTGTTCGTTGCGATTTGAATATACGTTTTAAAGCTTATTCAAAAGCAAATTGTTGGTCGCTACATGTGAGGATAACTTTTGTCAGCTAATAAATGCTGTCCTGGGTATGCATGCACGTTTGTGTAATCATGTCTCTTTGGAAATTCAGCAGCGACCATGTAACAGATGATAATGGGAGTTCTGGCTGCTTTTGGTCGTTTCTACTCTATATGCATTAAAATTTGTATTTCGCACATGGAAAGCCTGCATTATAATTGTATTCCTCAAATGGCAAGTCAGCCTTCTTATCTTGGAAGGATGTCTTCACACGGAAATTAATGTGCAGTTTCTTGTTAATACAGCGTTGATTGAGAATCTTTAAAGAATTCACTTGGGTAATCCATACAAAATTTTCAGTCTCTGGTACTGTTCCTTCGCAGTCCGTTTTTTGGACTGCATAAAACGGACTGCATTTTTTTTTTTTTAATTGTATTTTTTTCAGCTTTGTTCAATAAAAAAAAATGCTTGTGGATAAGTAACAGAATAAGATTGAAAATAAGATTTATATTTTATTACAAAACTATTCAATTCATCTATTTTTACACATAGGTCAAGAAAACTTGACAAATCCATTAGCCTTAAGTTAAGCTTTGGACACATCCTAATACATTTTGGTGTTTTCTATTTTAAAATTGAATTATACTGAAGTGTGATTCCATCGCTTGAATAGAATTATATTCATGATCACATTTTTTATTTTAAATTGACTATCAATGTGATCTTTTCATCAAATTGTATTGCTCCTCATCTACTTATGTTGCAAAATATTTAAATTTATCACATAACATTTTTTTTTAAAAATTTAAATTGACTTTTTCTTTTTTCAAGATGATCTTTTCATCAAATTATATTGCTCCTCGTCTACTTCCATTGCAGAACATTTAAATTTATGACATAAGATTTCATATAATTCATATTGAATATTTGAAAGTCATGAAATGTTGTATCAAAAGCTTATTAGATCATGCCTAGATTAGTCTACATTACATTAATGTTTTGTCAATAGATACTACACTTTAGATATATGATATTCACATATCTTTTGTGTTTTTAAATTTTATGAAAACAATAAAAGGGGTCTAATCGAGGGTTAGAAAAGTATCTTACTTAAATAATCACAAATTCTCAAGTTGTTTCTCAATACAACCAAGCTAAAAAATATTATAGCCACATAATTGTGTTAAATTTAGAGGTAAATAACAATAGAAAAAAGAATGATATCAAGATAGATTTAACTATGCTTAACCACAATGAAATAATATTTAATTGTGCTTAAGCTCAATTAATTCAAATTTAATTGCATCATAATATAAAACAAATATATAATGCAAATTAAGAATTGAATTCCCACCTTAAATTCGGTTCCAAAGTTCAAGATTACACCAAGCACTTTTATATAGTCAAATTAACAACACTAATACTTAACATTGTCAAAGAGTTGATAAAATTGTAACTTTTCATTTAATTTTTTTTAATTATAGTTCAACATTTTAAAGGTATAATTAGATTATTAAACATTTTACTAATCATGTACTAGACTTAGATAGATAGTTAGTTTTAGGTTGTGAATATTTTTCCCTACATTGTAGGGAACCTAACCTTTAAACCCCTCTAGTTTTGTCTTAGGGTTTTGGGATTTCTTTTCATTTTTGATTTCTGGATCTTTCTTATCATTAGATCATATTTAAAGCTTGTTTGTAATTTTATTAATTATTTTCTTTCATCCATGGCTTGCTATATGCAAAAATATCAACCAAAATCTTATATTAGAAAATGAAGCTTTTGTAGTTAAAATTTTAAATGCATCAATTTAATAATTTGAATGACTAAGATTCTTTTGGTTATAAGGTCAATCATGTTTATATGGATAAGTAGGATATTTCCAACACAATACACATTCTTAGTGAGAATTTTTCCAAACTTGATGATGGCATTAATCCTTTAAATTTATCTAATGCTATTCAAAACATGCTTATATCTAAATCTTATGAAATTTAAGTCCTTAAAAGCAATACATAAAATCATAAATACTTCAATTTCTCTTCATGATGCTCTCATCTCTTCCCAATCAAAAAGATCCATCTTCCATTATTCGACACCTTTTATTTTCTACACTCCACTTCCTTATCATTCCTTTTCCATTATCATCACATTAACCACTTCTTTCTTATATTACTCCTACTATTACTTCACTCCTTGTTCCTACCTCCTATATACATTATAAATTTATTATACCATATTTGCCTCTTCTTATCTCTCAGGCTATCATTCCTCTCTTCACTATTCCACCTCAATCTATGAATACTCTACCTATTATCACTAATATTCCTACCCATAGCTCCATGGTCATGTAATTCGTCCTTGACAGTACCATGAAGAGGATTGATGATATTTAGTAGACTAAGTAAATTAGCTTTGATTATAAAGAAAAACATTACTAGTGAAATCAAGCATAACCCTTATTGTTGCTTGCACAATATGCCATAATTTCCTTATGGAAAATAGATATCCTCCCTTCTTTATATAGTGTTCTTGGTTTCATTTATCATGTTTTTCTTAAGAATATAATCATGGCTAATTCTGAAATCTCAAGATTAGTGGATTTTTATTCTATATTTATAGGTATTTGAGGGCAATCCCATAGTTTATTGATTTATTTAATTTTACTATCATGCACTTTTACTTTTTGTTGTTTATATTTTTCCATATTGTTTGACTAGTCTACATGGTTTCTTGGTGTCTTAAGCATTTCTTTGGATAGTTCAAAGTCATTCCTATATGTTTGGATTTAATGTTGTGGTATTCACAAAATTTTCATGTAATTTGATTTAATTTGGGAGTCTTGGGGCTTTAATGTATAATTAAATTCAATTTTTCCTACCTTTCAACTTTGTCTCCATGTTTTTATGGTCCATGTTTATTATAATATATACCCAATATAATTATGAATGTAAATTTGTTTAGTTTTTATTCTTAAGTTAGCGTAGTTTCATGCCAATAGTGGTATTTATACCTAGACATCCATATTTAATTTGATTAGCTAAATTTTATAAATCTATAGGTAATATCCATGATCCCAAAATTTTATAAGGTCAAATTATTTTTATCCTTTTACATACACTCCTTTGGTAATGTTTCCTTTTGTGGACCCTAGCCCCTTTTATATTTTGGTTGACTAGGGATTTCATATCAAAAATTCATACCACTTTATGTTTGAATATCTTTGAGGATTCCACATCCCTTGAAAATTAAATTCACATATGGGTGCTACCACAATAGTGTGTCCAATTTCTGTGGCATCTTGATTTTTGACTAAAATCATATTTTTTATAGAAAATTTAATGATTTAAGCCTTAAGGGGTTCCATCTAAAGGGTTTTGATTGAAGAGGGTTGTATCACATCCCACTAGATAAAATACCCTTAGATAGAACCAACCTAGTCTTAAATCAAACCTAAATGGAATCTCTTCCATACCTATCAAAATGCTAACAAAAAACCACTCTCACTTCACCTTTTGTGGGATCGAATGAAGTCATTTTAGGAGATCTATTTTGTAAGTATGTCTATTATAAGCTTTCCAAAAACTATAATTTTGAATATGTTTAATTTTATTATTATATTTATTTGCTATTTCTTATGAACATTGACCTTTCATTAAATGTAAAGGCCTTTGTTTAACACATGCAAGACATTAGAAAATTAAGATTTTTTAAATATATGTCCACTAGGCATTGATGTCCTTATTTCAACAACAAAAATATAAAGTTATTTAGATGAACACAAAAAAATTATACATTATTGAAGCAACTTATGTTTGAATTATAGTTAATCTTCAAAAAGATAAAAATTATACAAAAAAAAATTATGAAAAAATATCTGTGCACTAGATATTGGTGTTACAAATAAGTTTATGCTTTACCAAAAGTAATGACACTTTTTGAAAATATTGTTAACTATAAAAAATAAGTTTTTAAAACTTAGGTAAAAAAAATCACAAATCATCTTTTAAATTTAAAAGAAATACATTTACAATCTACATTAAAAATCTTAAAAATCACTAGTTCACATCATATTCAAAATCTTAATATTTATTTAAATTTTCCACTTTGGCCAACACGTAAGACACAATATTATGGGCTAACCCATATCTATATTACAGGATTTTGTTTCTAACACTCCAAACTTCAAATGTTTGGTCAACAAAGTTTAAATCAACTTCTCGTGTCTAGAATCATGAAATTTTAAGTTTGGGCCCCTTACAAACTTAGAATCATTAGTTAAATTTTATTGAAGGGATTATTTATGTCTATTATTATTTCCTTATCACTGGTGAGATATCCTAATCTCAACATGTCTTGGTTGGAGCATTGGTCAATGTGTTTTCATTGGCATCTATCTATGTTCCACTTCTAAAAATCTTAGTGTTTACTATAACACTCTAAACCATTGGTGAAAAATGAATTTATTTATCAAATAATATCTAAAATTTAAAATAACCTCTCCTTGAGTATTTTTGGACACATTTGTGTGGCTATAATACAACTTATTGAAGATTTTAAGTATAAGATAAAAATTTCTTTACATTTATGGTGATATATGTAGCCTTACCTCTAAGCTTCTACATTGTCCATGTGGTGCATGGATAATTTTTAAATGTGTCATTCTAAACTTAGATCCAACCTCAATGTGTAATATTTAGATATAGTCCACATATGTATTCCATACTCTCCATTTGTCATTCTTAGAGCACCTTATATCCTCGCCTATAAATTTTAAATTCTCAACATCTAAATTTACTCAATTTTTTATGTTTACAAAGAAAGAGAATTTGGATTTTGAGTACTTAAATGGAACCACCTATGTTACAAGTATAATCTAATTTAATCCCACATTAGGTCCATTTGTATATTATAAAATTTGGCATTTGTTGTCTTACAAATATTCTCACACGTGTCATGTGCTAGAGTGTATTTTTTCTTACTAATCCATATCCCCCCCTCTAGTTGTGCTACATTTTGTGTGAATAAGTTTAACAACTATTATTTATTATGAAATTCTTGCTACAAGTCATAATAAGTGAATTTTTAGCCTTATTTCTAGACATATATATGACTTGGATCCCTAAAAAAGTGTATCATAAATTGTACCAAGTCTATTTTATCCATCTGAACCCAAATTCGATAAATATGATAGTATAAGCTTCAATAATGATGACCTTGCACCTATATTTTTTATTTTAAAGATTTTATTTAAATTATTTTATTTGTCTTTGTGCCTTGTAGAGAGAAATCTATTCTATGTTGCTATTTTTATATGAGAACTTTGAGAATTTCATAAAATACATAGATAAAAGAAAAAGTTTGGCATGGGTATGAGAGGATTAGGTTTTAGCCTACAAGGTTAGAATTGAAATGTCTAATGAATCATATGCCTTGATTTTATTGTTTAATTTAAAATTTCATCATGCTACCACATGCCATTATTCAACTAAGATTGAGTGTCTTACAATTGACTTAGATAACAAAATCTCATATATTTCTTGTGATAAATCATGAAATTAGATTCAATTGAATATTATGTTTAATTCAACATTAAAATTTATTGTATTAAACATAGAGTTGAAGGGAAATTTTAGTGATACATTAGATTTTGCTAGGTTCTTTGAAAAGATAAATTTCTCAAGAGTTTAAAACTTCTTATATATATTGATTCACCTATCCTATCTAAAATTTAATATTGCTCACTATTATGTAAGGTGATGGTTTTAAAATTTGAATTGTCCTAGAGTTTCACAACTTGCAACAAGAGATTTAGGAGGCATTTCCAAGATATTGTTGTATGATGACATGGACATCATCAAGGGACTATTAGATTTGAATCAACCTTGTTTGAAATAGTTTAACATTCACCTAGACAAGATTTGATTCTTTTGATAAACTCATATGCTTTGATGTCCATTAAAAGATGTTTTTTATTAAATTTGTAATCAAATATTTTTATTTGGTGTTGAATATGGTGAAAATTTTGAGAAGATTCAAGATTCATCTTAAATTTAGTTGTCTATTAGCATTGTAGTAGAAATAAATGAATAGGGGTGCTTTTCATGAATGGTATTTTCCTTATATCTTGTAAGAATACTAATATTGAAATATGTTATTTAAATGACCATAAGTACAAAACTAATTGTGATTCAAGGGAATCCCATAGATATCGAAATTTAATATATGTATTTTCAAATAACTTGCTGATCTTTTCTGGAGTAGAAAATTATGAATGAAAAAATCATAAACTTCCATAAAAAGAGTCAAACACAATAAATTATCATAAAAACTATCTTAAAATGTGTATATGTACAATGATCTCTCCTTATATGTTTAGGATAGGGAGGAATTAGGAAGGTGAAATAGAACTATTGACTAACCTACCAATAGATGTGACACATGCAGAGCACACACATTCATGCATATGATGTAGGAGCATCCCCATAGACTATCAATCTACATCATCCAAAAAAAATTGAAGTTTGGTTTTCAGTTTTGATTTTTTTTTGTGGTCATTTGCATCTCCCCACATCACAAAACTTCAAATTAAGCAAAGAATTGCAAGAAGCAAGGTTTCGCCAGTTCGTAGTTTGGACACTCCATAGGCAGTTTTGTGAAAATTATTCCCAAAAATCTGTAAGAGCTAGAGTATAATCATTTTTTAGGGGCATTTTTTGATGTACCATGTCAAATATGAAAATTAATCAAATTCATATCTTTCACCATTTGGGAGAAATTAATGTTGAATTTTGTGTCATTAATGTCGAAAGTGTGTCACCAATTTATGAAAAGTTTAAAAATCTCAAGATTCTGGAGGTATGGAGCGACATCATTTTGCAGAGGACCTATGGACAACATTATAAGCCTACTCACCAAATTTTATGCAATTCAAAGTGTGTGCAAAAAATATGTGTAAGTGGAATAATAACAACACACCTTAATGAAACACTATTTAGAGAATTCAAATGACAGATTTAATCTATTTGAAGCATAATAAAATCTCTAAAGTCGTTCCATTGCTTACTAACTCCAAGGATTTATTAAATCAAAGTGGCTCTCAGATTGTGTGCACTGCGATTGTTAAAATGATAATCTAGAGAACGAGAATAAGAAACTAAATGAAATGATTGACAATGAAAGTTGTTATACTGTGATACTGATATGAAATGATTAAATATTGTAAACTAAGATGCAACTGATATGATATGTTGTGACATGATTGCAATCTAATATGATTGCTAAAATGACCATATTTGATAATTGCTAAATGCTATATGTTTTATTCTCTAAAATGATTCTTGCAGAGTAAAATTGCATAAAAGTGGGATCCACTTCCTGTAGCAAGAGGTTGCTTTTATATATTTTCAAAGGCAATTTGTGATGTGGAAGCAAGCAATGATTCAGATTTGATCTGGATAAATCAATGGTAGAAGATGAAGAAGTTGGAGAAGAAGAAGGGAAATGTTTTCTCTCAACAAAACATTATGGCAAGTGATTAGGAAGAAATTGTGGATCCATGAAGCCAGCTATTTCCAACTGTTAAAGCTTGTTTCAAAATTGGCTGGAAAGATAAAGTAAAATTGAATGCAACTTGAAGCTTTCAACTTTATTAAGAGAAAATCTGTAGACATGTGTTCAATTGGAAATTTGAGTTATTGAATTTTGGAGGGAAGATATATTATGAAATAAAACAATTGAAATTTGTTTATTTAATAAAAGGAGATGATAACTAAACAAACTATGTGATTTTGTTCATTTAATTAAGACAGAAGAAACTAGATAATTAAATTAAAAAAAACTATTGAATTTGATTATTTAATTAAGATAGAAGAATTTGATAATTAAATAAAACAAACCATTGAATTTGTTTATTTAATATAAGAAAATAGAATGTGAACTATATAAATAAATAATTCTATTTATTTATAAGTAGATGAATTAAAGGTTAATTAATCAAATAATTGTATTTAATTAATTAGATTTATCTAGACCATTTTTAGGTGTATACACAAAGAAGTTTGAAGTTTCCACCTGTTGGCACCCGTGACACTCCTAATATTGTCAAACTCAAATAATAAATTATCTTCCTAAATTTAAATTGTGCAGCTTCTAACTATTTTTAATTGATAAATTATTTGATTTTTCACACTGAGGTGAAGAATGTTCATGGTGAATAGGAAATGAAAGGTAAAAAAATGAAAATGAAAGAAATAATTGAAATAGAGAAGGGCACAACAAAATGGAGGATTAAAAAATAAGAAATTTGAAAATGAATGCAAATGAGTAGAGAACAAGGGTGGTTGACCTAGTAGATGAGAGAGGAGGTAAGTGCACCATTCTCTAAGAATAAATACATTAATTTTAGACTTATTATGTGAAGGGGGGTCTGTGTGAGACTTAAGGGAGCTGCATAGAGGTAATAGAAGGGAATAAGTGTGGTTGCACAATACAAGAAAAAGGAGAGGGTTGAGCCACAAGAAGTAGCAAATGGGCCACATCATTGTGAGAAAATGAAGTGCATAAATAAATTCTAGAGGAGAGAAATTCAAAGGAGTCATACCATAAGAGGAAGTAATGGGAATTTAAAATGCATTTTTAATATTCCTTAAAGGTGTGTAGGTCGTACCATTGAGAGTAGAGGAGTGATGAACCAAATGCAATGATAATTTTATTTCTAAAAATAGAGCATATGGAGGAATTAGATTCCCATAGATGTATGGTAATAAACAATGAAAAATCATATTGAAAACTTGTAGTGTAGAAAAAAGTATCCCTTTTCGTCACTTAATTTGGGAATAATTAATAAAATAAGCTAGGTGATGCCTTAATTTGGTGTTGTAATGTGTTTTACATATTCACATTAAGTTTTGGGCCCTTTTCACTAAAATTTTGTTCCTTTAAGCTCTAATTGGTCATATTTTGCATCCACAAGCCTTATTAAATGCATTTTTCTAAGGATAATCCCAAAACTTATTAAATAACCAATCATGATTCATTTTTTTGGGTAATTTCTAGATCTGGTGATCTAGGACTCATATGCCACCTTGAGAATATGAGTCCCACCTAGGTCTTGGGACCTAATTTCAAGTTTCACATTAAACAAGACACTTCTTGGAGTTTGTGTCTCATGTTTAAGACATTGGGACTCATACACCTACAGTGGTGTATGAGTCCCACCTAAACCAAGACCTATTTCAAATCAAATTCTTGGTAGGATTTTACTATCCTATATCAGATGTTGGCTTGTAGTGTTGTGATTTCGGTAATTTTGGTATAAACAAGTATAAATACAAGGTTATTTCACTTAGTTTCACCTAGCAATTTTGAGTCAAGCATCCTAATATTTCACAAGAGAATTCAAGAAGGAATTCAAGGGAAAATTTGTAGAAGATTATTTCAGCAATCAAGATCTATTATCACATCAAAGGCTTGATGCATCATGCATATGGTTTTGAGCTAAAGTTGTGATTTATTGTTCAAGATAGATTCGGGTATTCAAAGGAATTATCTTTCATAAAGAATTATGATCAAGATCTACATCCATTGAGGCCACTTCATGCTTTTTTTCAGATCTATAATGTTTCAAATAAGATTCCATCGTTTCATATTATGTTTCATATTTCATTTCATGCTTCATTTCTCATTAAGGTTTGATTACCAAAAAAGGGATTGACAAAGGAAAACTCCTATTCTCTAGCAAAAAATCAATATTTTCCTCTATTTTTATGTTGGAGGTTTATAGGTTGAAGAAAAAGTGGACTTGAAGCCTTCAAAAGTGCCAAAATTGCAAAGCTGTAAAAAATGAAAAAGTCACCATAATAAGTTGTCAAGGCTCACAAAAACTCAGATCTAGAGAAAGATATCCAACCCATTTGCATGAAATCGGTGAGAAAATGCTTATTCAATTCATATTCAGAGGCTCACAATGTTTGAGTTCAAAAAATTTCTCATAAGACACTTTTCACTTTTTCAGGACACTTTACAATAGTCTAGGTGTATGAATCATAGTACAACCTTTTGGCTAGATTTATGTAGATCTAGATAAGTCACCAAGAGATTATAGATCCTTCCTAAAAACCCTAGATTGGGACTAAATCACCCAGCCTGGTGTATGAGTCGTAGTGCACATCAAAAGTCATATTTTTGAGGTTGGAGACCTTGTTTTGGCCTCTTGAGTCTTTCAACTGCTTCTCTATTTATCTCAGGTTTGTTATTCTAATTTTAATTTCCATTTTCTAGGTTACATAGCTATATTTTCATATTGCTTTCATCTCCTTCTTTTTGAGAATTTTCTTAGTGGTGAAGCCCTCTTTTTAATCATGCCTAAAGAAACCCCCTCTTATCCTAGTAGTACTTCCCTCAATTGAATCATTCATTGGGTGGAAGTCTCTAGGGTTTCATTTAATGAACTAAGAGTGAAATAGGTACCCCCTAGTTGTTCCATCTCCTAAAAGGTATAACCCTATTTCCTATGGTTCATTTTGGTGAGCCTGGCATTTTGAACATTGTAGTTTTATGATTTTAGGAGTCCTTTGCATCCTAGATTTAGATCTTGCATTCGTTTGAATTCATTTCCATTGAATTAGATCTCATTTAGGGTGTTTAGTTTGTATTGAAATTTTCATCTCATTTAGGGTTTTAGGATCGCATTGTTTGTATTTTTTAAATTTGAAAAACACAAAAACAAATCTGTCATATTGCATATCATATACATCATATTAACTTTCATTTCAACATTGAAACAAAATTGCATATCAAACTTGGTCTTTTAGGTCATAATTTTGTCACATTTTCAACTTGCATTTCACATTGTATTTATAAAAAATTGAAATTGAAACTTACTATAGAAAAACTGCATCTAAAAATCATTAGAAAACACCTGAAAATCTATAAAAATCAACTTCAAAACCCTAATTGGGACTCATTCGCCCATCTAGGAAATTTAGTCCCTGTATAGGTGTTTTTCCTAGATTTATGGGAAGTTTGTGATGTTCGTTTCTCACTATTTGAACCTTCAAAAAAATCCTAACTAGGACTCATTCACCCATCTGGGTGATTTAGTCCCAAATTAGACCTAAAACTGTATTTTACAACATTAAAAACTTCATTTATGTGCTTATATTTGTTGTCATCAAATATTTGTTTTAGTTTGCCGAGTTTCTATTTCATTCATTTAATTAGATCTATCTTAATTTGCTTCATTTAGTGCATTTTCTAAATTCAAAATTGCATTTACAACATTTCATTTCCAAATTTGTTGTATTGTGTAATAAAAAATTTACCTTGTTTTAAGTCTACAAATCTGAAAAATGTTTACATTTCTGAAATTTTTCATTCTTGCATACACAATGTTTATATTCATGAAGCTTTTCATTATTTTTATAAAAGTACCTTTCATGTTTGGATATACATATTTTACATTCTCGAAGCATGGCATAAGATGGATAAAAGTACTTTTCATTTTTGAGCACACAATGCTATTATTTCACCTTCCTAAGCATGCTAAGAAAAAGTTCATCCCTCCTACTTGTGAGAATGCTCTAGTGAAAGAGGATGCAAGTGTAGATAATCATGAAAGCCATAATTTTTCTTCTCTTGATACCTCTCCTATTAGTGATGAAGGTATCTTGGTGAAAGAAGATACAATCATTGAGAACCATGAAAGTCTTGTTTGTCACTCTCCTCCTCCCCATTGGAAAGATATTATGAGACAAGAAGATAAGATCATTGACACATTTCTTTACATTACTTTACCTAGTCTCCATTCACCTCCCAACACCTCCCCTACTTGTGAGAATTCCTTAGTGAAAGAGGATATTCTAGGGTTGAGAGATCTAATGATTGAAAGTTATAACATTATTTCTCTCCTTCCTAATGTCCCTAAAATTTAGAAAGATCTATTTGAACAAAATGATCCAATCCTTGGTAAGCTTGAAACTCATAGTTATTCTCTCGTGATGAACCTCTTGTTTTCTCTTCTCCTAAAATCTCTCCTACAGTGGTAGATATTATGGCACAAGAGAATGATACCTTAAAAAACAAGGATAAAATCATGAACAATCATAACAATCAAATTTGTCCCTCTCCTAATATTTCTCCTATTTGTGATGAAGATATTTTTTGTTAGAAGAACCAATTAATGAACGTTATGAGAGTCATATTTGTCTCTCTTTCCCTAGGAAAAATATTATTGAATAAGAGAATACCATCATTGAGAAGCAAGAAAATCCAACCATTGATATCTCCCTTACTTGTGATGAAGTTATTTTAGAAGAACCAACCTTTGAATGCCATGAAAATCTTGTTTATATTTGGGTATGTGCAGGATCATCATGGAAAAAACAAGCCCTTAAGTGGCAATAAAATTCAGAAAATCAGAGCTAGGCAACTTGACCTAAAAATTTGAATAAGTTATCTATATTATTTCAAAAATATGTAATAATAGAATTTGTAGCAAATTGAATGTAGTTTCTAAACTACTAGGTTTATTTTAAAAAAAAATCTATTTGGTGAAAATTTGAAATTTCAATGTAGTAGTACTTAAATTTCATGGAAAAAATAAGAAGTAGGTGTCTATCTGACCACCCTAACCACAATAAAATGATAAAAAAAATTATAAGATTTTAGATATAAATAAGGGACTCATGTCCCGATGTGATGCATATTCTTTTGTAATTTTTTTCGAAGTAAATAATTGATTATGAATTTTTTATTACAAATTTTGAAAACTATAAAAACTTGTATGTCTAACCATCTTAACTTGGTCAACACTTCATGAAATTCATTTTTTTTAAAAATCCTATAGTATGTGAAGCATAGAATGTGACACATGTTTCAGATTCAAAAAATGTGATACCGTTTGAAAGCTATGGATGTTTTTCAATCAGCCTATCAATCAGGACTTTAGTCATAATTCAAATAGAAAATGAATGATAATTATTTATTAAATTCAAAGTAAAGCATAATTTATATTGGTGGAAAGCTGAGAATCTCCTTTAAAAACCCTTTTCGTTTCATCAATTTTGGGTAAAAAAAAAGTTGTCAGCCACATGGACCATCATATCACTTAGATATCACCACTTTTTGGCCCATCATTATCCTACACATACCTAGCTCTCCTCAAAACTCTCCTACTAGGGAGGGTATCATGGTGGAAGAAAATGAGAACATTAGCACATGTCTTTCAAAAAATAGCGATGAAGCTTCCTTACTTGAATATGATGAAGTAACATTAGACTCTCCTTCTCTAAGATATCATGAAAATAGGGACAAGCCTTTTGAAATTATGCACATTAGATATCCCTTGAAGTATTATCATGAGCCTAAAATTATCCTTTACCCACCCTCAAACCAACCTCAAAACAACCTAGTCCTCATCCTCGAACCACCGAAGAATAATATGTTGCAATAGCCAAGTTACAATACTATTGCTCATACATATAACACTAGAAACAATCCAAAACCAATAAAAACACCTTCAAAATCCTGCCCATTGCCTAAACCTATCTTGCCTAGTGCCCCTCGTTTTCCTTTACATAATAAAAAGGAGTACAATCTTGTTGAACTAAATAATACTCTTGCTAAGATATCATTATGAGACCTTATTCAAGCCTCCCCTCATTATCATAACATGATTAAAAGTTCCTTACAACAAATTCCTTACCCCCCAACGTGCAATAAAATGATATGGCAACCCAAATTCAATCTATAACACTAAACAACTTAGACATTACGTTCCATCAAGATTCCTTAACTTCATTAGAAGAGCGAAAACAAAATAAAGCTTTCATGATAATAGCTCAACATAATTGGATAAGGATAAAGAGGACCCTTTTTGACAATGCTTATGCCCTTAATGTGTGTAGCATAAACCTTTTGGACAATATTAAAGCAAACAAAAGCAAAATACAGCTAGACTCTTTATCTATTCATGGGTTTGATAACACATGAAAGCAACCTCTTGGTGTGATTACATTGCCTATTAAAGTTTGAAAGGCCATGTTACAAACAACTATCCATGTTATGCCTCATGATATTTCATACAATCTCCTTTTAGGAAGACCATGGATTCATGAAATGCAAGCACTACCATCTACTCTTCATCATAAAATGAAGTATGTCTACAACAAATTTTTTTATACAATCTATGCCGATATTGAACCAGAAATTTGTTTGAACATTGAGAAAGGCAAGGAAAATCTTTTGAAAACACTGACACCAACGACACAAGTGGAGGTTGTGCAAGAGAAAGAAAAATAAAAGAATATTGAGGAAGTCATGAAGTTATCGAAAGGTGATTGGGATTCCTTAGATTTCACACCTATATTCATGGGAGAATACAAGATCATAAACAAAGAGTTTGAAAAGGGAAAAGAAACAGTGGTAATGTCAACACAAAATTTGGAAGACCCTTCGAAAGCATCCACCTCAACCACTTTAGAAAGAGAAGAAAATTACACAACAAACTTTGATGAAACAGAGTATGATCAACCATTGATTCCAAAAGAAATTAAAAAGCTTTATGAAAGATGTTATGAACCTATGAAACAACTTGGTTATGGGTATGTGTAGGATCATTATGGGCCAAAAAGTGGCAATATATAAGTGATATGATGACCCATGTGGTTGACGACTTTTATTTTACCCAAAATTGATGAAACGAAAAGGGTTTTTAAAGGAGATTCTCAGCGTTCCACCAATATAAATTATGATTTACTTTGAATTTAATAAATAATTATTGTTCATTTTCTATTTGAATTACGACTAAAATCCTGATTGATAGGCTGACTGAAAAACATCTATAGCCTTCAAACGGTATCACATTTTTTGAATCTGAAACATGCGTCATATTTTATGCTTCACATAATATAGGATTAAAAAAAAAAAATTGAATTTCATGAATTTTTGACCAAGTTAAGGTGGTCAGACATACGAGTTTTTATATTTTTTAAAAGTTGTAATAAGAAATTCATAATTAATTATTTACTTGGAAAAAAATTACAAAAAAATATGCATCACTTCGAGACATGAGTCCTCTACTTATATCTAAAATATTATAAAAAAATATTATCATTTTATTGTGGTTAGGGTGGTTAGACAGACACTTCTTATTTTCTCCTTGAAATATAAGTACTACTGCATTGAAATTACAAATTTTCACCAAATAGATTCTTTTATTTTTCAAATAAATTGAGTAGTTTAGAAATTACATTCAATTTGACATAGATTCTATTCTTAAATATTTTTGAAATAATATAGATAACTTATTCAAATTTTTACATCAAGTTGCCTAACTCTGATTTTTCTGAATTTTATTGCCACTTAAGGGCCTATTTTTTCCATGATGGTCCTGCACATACCCTTATAGTGGAAAATGATGTGGTTCTAGAGAACAAGGTATCTATGTTCGTATAGAGCCTAACATACAAGAAACAACTAATGGTCTTGGATATTCTCCCTTGAAAGGAACAAACAAGCCTTCACATAATATCAACACACTCACAAAAGATTATTCTAAGACAACTTTAACATTAGTGAATCTTGAATTGATAGAAGCTAGTGGTCTTCGTTATTATCCTTCGAAAAAAATGAAAGAAACAAATAAATCTTCACCTAATATCAATGTCGTCACACAAAACACTAATTGGAGCAATGAAAAAAGTATCCCTTCTACTTTTCCTTGCTTGTTTGGGCCCTCCTTGTAAACTAGGCTTAATGTTGCCTTGATTTAGTGTTATAATGTGGTTGACACATTCACACTAGGTCTTGGGCCCTTGTGAACTAATGAATTTTAAATGGTACCTTGCTAAAGTCTTGTAAAGTGTTGTAACACATTTTCATACTTTTCTAAGGTTTTTCTAATTAGCTAAACCTAATAAACCTCTTTTTAATCTGAATCTTGCCTTATTTCAAGTGTTGTAAAGTGTTGTAACACACTTTCACACTTTCCTAGGGTTGTCATTAATAATTGGGCTTTCTTATGCTTTAATTGGCCCTATTTTGCATCCACAAGCCTCATTTAATGTATCTTTTCAAGGATAATCCTGACACCAATCATTACCCAATCATAGTTTAGGTGTTTTAGGTTTAAATGGACTAGATTTACTGATTTGGGAATCATTTTCCACCTTGGACGAATGAGTCCCACCTAGATCTTTTGGTCCCAAACCTGGTTTCAGACATTTCTAAGCATTTTTAAAGACAAACCCAAAAATTAGGCCTAGTGGGACTCATTTGCCACCATCGGTGAATGATTCCCATGTGGCCCAAAGTCAAAATTAATTCAAATTTTTGGTGGTATTTTATCCTCCTATATTTGATGTCGGCTTGTAGTGTTCCAATTTTGGAAATTCTTGCATAATTAAGTATAAATACAAGTTTCTTTCTCTCATTTCCCCCCCAAGCATTCAAGTATTCATCCTTATAGAAATTTTGAGTTTATAAATGTATTCAAGAGAATTCAATGGTAGATTATCAAGAATTTTAGAGAAGAATTCAAGCATCAACCATCATGTCATGTACTTCATGCATCATGTTTTTTTTTTAGCTAACAATTATGATGTAGGGTTTATGAATCAAGCAAGCATTTTATTCAAGATCTATCACCTTCAAGCTAGAGTCAAGATCTACATCCATTGGAGTCATCTCATACATGTTTTTAGCCTCTTATTTCTAGGCTTGGTGAGTTGCAACATCTGTTCTCCATCCATATTTCATTCTATTTCAAGGTTTAATTACCAATAAGGGGTTTGACCAAGGCAAACCCATATCCACTAACCCAACAACATTTTTACCTCTCCTTTTTGTGTGATATGTAGATCTAGGTTATAGATTTCCTAAGGAGCAAGATTGGAGAAAATTTGTCAAGTCATTCAAAGTTGTTAAAGTTTTCATAAAGCCTTGGAGAACCTTGGAGAAGACCTACATGTTGCAAATTAGATATTCAGATCCAAAAAATTGTAGAGGTAGATTGAGAAGATTGGGGAGAACTGGATCAAACTTTGAATCTTCAAAAAACCCTAACTAGATTGATTCACCACTTTTGATGAATGAGTCCTAGTTCTGGTCAAAATTCAAATTTTTACATATTTGGATACCCATTTGGCAGGTTCCTATTCCTGCACAAAAACCCAAATTTTTTATTGATTCACCCAACTTTGCGAATGAGTCCTAGTCAACATTAAATTAAAATTTTCCAATGTTCTAGAGCTTCATTCAACCATATTCAGATTCTCACATGCACACAATTCATCTCACAACTTTCTATTCAATTTTAGTTACTTTTCTAGGTCATTTTGTATATCATTGCATTGAATTAGGGCTTAGTGTTGCATCTTGCATTTCATTATCGTTTCAAAGTCTAAAATTGGTGGTGAACCCTTCATTAGTTTACATTCAGCCCCTAGGACAACCCTATTGCAATATCTCTTTCTCTTTTGCATTGAGATCTCTAGGGTTATCCTTGAGTGGAACATCTTGGAAGTGGGTGTGTTCTATGTCCTAAACCATACAAACCCTATTTTTTGTGCTTCCATTTTGGTTAACCTACATTTAGAACATCATAATTTTGATTTGGAGTGCATTATCATCTTAGATCTTGCTTGCATTAACATTGCATTAGGATTTACATGAGTTAATTTTTATTCTAGAGTTTCTAATTTTGCATTGGTGAAAGCTCACATTTTTGTATCTCATTTCGTTGAAAATCAAACAAAATCTGCATCTACAGTTAGGATCTAGATCATACACTATAAAAAGCATAAAATTCAACTAATTTTTTTTGAATTTTGTTTTTAAAAATCCTTACTGGGACTCATTCACCACCTTGGGCGAATCAGTCCCTCTACATATTTTGAATTGCATTTTCTAGCATTTAAAGTTTTGTTTCTAATCTTTTGTTTGTTATTATTGCATTTCTATTTCAATTTCCAAAATTTCTATTATAATCATTTCATTTTTCTTAGCTTATATTGCATTTGCATTCAATTAGCATTAAGTAGCCCCTGTATGAGTATTTTGTCTCCTATTGCTAATAATATAGTGAGACAAAGTTTGAGACTCATGTCATCCCACGATAGCACAATCATTGTGGATCCTAGGTTGTCGAGCTCTTTCACTCCTAGTATTGACACTAGTACACTAGGTATGGACAATACCCTTAACAACTCTTTGCCTTCAAGTAGTATACAAGTTGAAACAAGGAATGATAGTGTGCCACAAGAAAACATAATCTAAATTCATAAGGACCTAGAAAACTTACAACACCAAGAGCAAAATGACAACATTTCAACTATCACCACCCCTACTATAGATAACATTCATTACATGCTTGAAAGTGAAGATGGACTTGACCTTGTAAAAAACATAGTTCAAATCTTTGGAAAACACCTCCCCCAACCACTAGTTGTCCTTTACCTACAAGAAATGTCACAAGCCAAGGAGAAATTAAAATCCATCCTCCCACAACAATTGCCTCAATACCTACCTATACCAATCCTCAAGTCACAACAACAATGCAACAAGCTAGTAATGTGATTCCTTCTTTGGGTATTTCTGCTAGCATCCCTAGTTCCTATGTGGCATCACATGTCATATCTCCTACCACTTTACCACCTATGAGAGAGGGGGACCACCCACTGCAAGGCCCCAGGTCATGAAGGGCAAAGAGCGGAAAGGCTGCCCTAACCCACCTCAGTTTAAAGGATAGTTAGGATGACAAGAATGAGAATGATGAGGATTATGCATCCTACGATCAATTTGCAATCCTGAATCTTGGAAGGAGACTAGATGAATCGACCTTTAGAGTTAGATTTGTGTCTCAGAAAACTCTCTATCTAAGGATGGAAGCACAGTTCCAAGACAACAGTGCAATGCGCTGGCATCTCACAAGTGTGTTGGAGTCTGTATGACCAGAGAACCGAAAATTAAAAAATCACATTCAAAAGGAGAGACTACCAGCCCAGTCTAGAGATGTTTAAAGTGATAAAATGAGATTAAGTAAAGAAAAATGAAAATACGAATACAATAAAGGAAATGTATTACCACCAAGGTGACGAAGACAATCTCACACAATGCTCTCTTCGCCAGCTCGCTCCAAGTTCTCTCCACGTGCACACAATAAAGGGAGAAATTTTTGGGGCTGTATAGGGGCCTACCTCAGTCAGACCCCCATCTTAGTGTTTCTGCCTCCATAGACAACCAAGTTTAGAATAGTAGAAATAGATGATAAAGGAAAGAAACTACAAGCTACATAGCACAAAACACAACAAGCAATACATGCTTACTCAATCAAAAGAAAAAGGAGAGATTGTAGGAGCTTACCACCTCCATCCAAAGCACTCAAGGCTCATGGAGGAGTGAATGAGAGGGACTCAAGCTTCTGTTTCCACAGTGTTTGTCATGTGCTCGCCCTGTTGGAGTGATGGAGTAGTGGATTGCTGCAATGGAGTGAATGGTGTTGTTGCAAAGCTTGGAAATGGATGCAAAATGGTGGAGAAAATGCTCAAATGATCTTGAAAACTTCTCTCAATCTCATTCTTCCAAAAAAAATAGATGGAAGAGTGAAGATTATGAAGAGATGGATGAAAAACGACCATATTTGGGTCGGCCAACCAAAGAGGGCCGTTACTCTTCGACTTCCAATCAAAAATGTAATGCCTCTATAGTCTCCAGTTGTAGGAACCTGCTAGGGATGTAAGCACATTGTACAGATGTCTGCGTGCCATGTGGGCATCCCCTACAAAAATTCCCCCACCGACACACAAAACAGGCACGAAGTGGAATGCAAACATCAGGCTTAAGTGGAATTAAACCTTTGCTTTTGATTTTATAAAGTGTTAAGGGTCAAAAGGGAATTTGCGTTAGTGGTGCAAATTTGTGTTGATACATTTTTCCCCCACTTTAGCGAGCATGAGTATTTCTGAGTTCTTTGGTAAATTAGAGTAGTAAAGAAGTAATAGAGTAAGAGATGTATACCTAAACTGATGAGGAAGCAAAGCATGGTCTGGCGAACTCGGAAGTGCAGGAAAGGGCTTCATAGCTCCGCAGAACTATAAAGCTAAAGTATGAAAATTCCTCAAAGGCTCACTGTCCTACAAGGGGGTTATCCTTCAAGAACTCTCACATGAAGGAAACCAGGAAAGGCACCTTACAGACCCATAGACCTACAAGGAAGGTATCCCCCAAGAACTCTCACATGAAGGAGATTGAGCAAAGGGGACTCTGTAGAGTTAGAGATTGTGACATGTTTACCCTCAAATAGAACACATCAGGAAGTGGCTGCGTAGGCCAGTGAACGGACAATCATGCAAACCATCGCTAAGTTGTAAGACTTTCAAAGGGGTCCCTCGGGAACCCTTCAAAAGGAAGGAGAGTCCACTCAAGGGACACACTGTTTGAAAGGTAAGGTCTAGTTGGGCTGCCCATGAGCTAGACATAAGGATGCGAAGATGATCTAGTCAGGCTGCCCTCGGACTAGACATCGAGATGTGAAACAAGTCTAGTTGGGCTACCCCCAAGCTAGATGCAATAGAACTTTGTTGAAATTTTTTGAAGGGGTCCCTTGGGAACCCGACATGAAGAGGTGGGGTCCATTCAAGGGACACACTGTTCAAGAAGCTTAATGCATTCCTTCTCGAGTTGATTCATCATAAAGGAATCCTTTTGAGAGATGTTCACTTCATCAAGGAATTCGAAAGGAAGGAGATTTTCTCATGCAAGGGGAAGACTAAGACCATTCCCACTTCAGAGGAGGGTTTCCAATTCCTTTCTTTACGAACCCATGATGAAGGAAACGTGTTTTGCTAGGGTTCTAAGTTGAGAATGCAATTCTAATGAGGAAGTTTGTGAATGGGTCTTTGCAAAAATATTCGTTTGACAGTGAATGCATTTTCTAAAGATCATGCAATGTAGAAGAGGCATTGTCACGCATGAAAGGGACAACTCAAGCAAAGAAGAGAGAAGGATAAAGAGAAAAGTAAGGAAAGCGGATCACACATAGAGGGCACAGGGGGATATGTTTTCACGGGGTCATATCTGCCTTTATTTATATATTAGCTAACCATGGTAAGAAGGGAAATATCATCAATCCCCAACCAAATCAGGAAGAATGCATGAAAGACAGTAAAATAAAAAATTGGGTCAACATGGAAGGAAGCCTAAATGCTCTCAATGCTTTGCATCGTCCCCAATCTATCGAAAGTCAATCACAAACATGGAAGAATGATGAAACATATAGAGGAAGGTTTACAACAAAAACACCATGCCTATATCCACACACCAACAGGGGTGACGAGGGTAATCCAGGCCCATATAGCACTATCACAGGGGAAGCACATGTCACGAAACACACACATATCTAATCTAAAGATTAAGAGGAGGTTCTGCCCCTAACACTGGTCAACCAAGAGGTCATCAGCTTCCCACTCTAGATCATTGTAGGAAGGACAATGAGCCTACAATGGTGTAATGTTAAGGGGAGGAGCTTCTGATCCTCCCGCAACAAGGGCCAAAGTAGAGGGACCTATAAGGTCTCTGTCACTGACCTCCTATGGGTCTAGGGTGAATGACCTAGAAAAGATCACTGATAGGGTCGAGACTTCATCCACCGAGTTAAAAATGCACTTGACAGGAGTGCCATGTTTTACCTCGGCGGATGAAGGAGTTTGCACCCGAGGTTCACTGCTAGGCTCACCAAGAGACTTGGGAGTAGTGACAAACTCAGGGGAAGCTGGGACCAGTTCAATCACCAAGATAGAACAAGTCAGTTTGGGGCCACCTTTTGGAGAAGGTGGGCTCTTCTTATGTCCCCCATTTCTGGAGGGGCCATGCTCTACTTTCTTTTTCATCAGGGGAGGTGAACTCCCCACGAATGAAACAAGGAGTGGCAAGGAAGAAGAGGAAAGAAATGCAACAGACACAACTGAAGTGTTAACCATGTCCACGAGCTCTAGGAAAGGAAAAACATCTGGGATGGAGGTCAACAAGGGTGGCTCCATCGAAGGAGCGATGAACACTTGTACCCTTTCGAGTACATGTGCACTCACAGCAGGAGTCAAAAGAGATTCAAGGACAGAAGGAGGGAAAGAGGACATAGTAGGAGGTGTGGTCTTCTCTTCCTTCTTCTTCTATAAGGAGGCTTTCTCGACTAGGAGAGCCTTTCATCAGCACTTACGCTCATGCGTAAGATAGTATCTATGACTCTTCACATCGGAAGCTGAAACTTATGAAGGGACAAAAGGATCCTGTTCAGCCATGCGAGTGTCCTCCATGACTGTCTCTAGTGAAAGGGTAGACTCCTAAATGGGAGAAGGAGGGGCATATTCTGAAATGGCAGGAGGAATTGACTCTACCACCTTAGAGGTGGATCCTTTCTTGCTCGAGTGAACATGAATAGGTCAAGGGGAAAACTCTCTCCGTGAGCCTTTTTTCATGCCGTACAAATAATACCAAGGTTCTAGGGACTCGTTAGGGAGATCCAATATCCTAACTTTGGTCTTTCACCAAGGAGGCATAATCGGACTTAGTGGGTAGAACCCAAATTTTTTCATCCAGTACTCTTTCCAGTTGAGGGGAGCAGATGAGTCAAATCGAGAGGGAGTGAGCTTCACCTTTCCTTTTTGGGAGGAGGAGGTAGCTAGTTGCTCAACCACGGGAAGGTTCAACTTCAGTTGTCCCTTATCCCCAGTTTTTTACTTCACATAATTCTTGTAAAGTAGGTATGTTCTCTATGGGAGTGGACGGACTAGAGTGGGCCAAAAGTGATCCAATGAATATCCTCCATGGGATACCACAGGTTGATATCCAGTGTCATGCACTACATGCATGACACCTTCGTGGGAAAAATTAAGGCATTTATGAACCATGGAGGCGATCCCATTCATGGAAGCTATCCAAGGTATGCCTAGCTTCACTCTGAATAGGTTCGACTCAGGGATGCCATCGAAGACCGTGTCTACACTCCTAGGTCTAACTAGGACAAACAACGTTATTGGTCCATAATGTTTAAGAGAAAAAACATCATGTGTGCCGATGATGGACATTGTTTTGTCATATTCCTCCCTCTGAAGGGAGTTTAGGAGTAATGTCTCCTTCGTGATGACATTCACTCTACTTACGGGGTCGACTAGGACCCCTATCACAATGTTGCCATTGAGGTGAGCGGTAATATAGAGAAAAGAAGGTTTGTTGTTTGTTGGAACGTCTTGCGAGGTAAATGTTACATCTGGTGAGATGGTCACAAGATGAGTAGAGGGAGTAACAGTAACCATGTTAACATACGCCTTAGGGTGAGAAGTAGAATCAGTGGGATTGATAACCATGTTAGCAGAATGTGACAGAAATGGGTCTGTGTATATCTGCAACTCACTGTTAGCTTTCGCCACTGATTTGTTCATGTTTATATTTCCTCCATCAAGGTAGATACTACCATCCTTGATGTGGTCCTATATCTCATGATGTAGGTGCATACATCATTTTGTACCGTGTCTATTAAATCGATGGTACTGACAATAAGTGTTTTCCTCATACCAACTAGGGTATGGCTCTCTAACTAGTTTAGGGGGTGGCAAGGTAAGAATCTTATCCTTCACTGGCTTTTGAAAGATGGAAGAATAAGATTCAGATAGCTTCGTAAACTTTTGTTCATGTCTAAGGTCGTTGTTGTCCATAGCGGCTACTATATTCGCAATGGATTTACCTCTTCTTGAGATTGACACGATAGATCTTCCTTCAGAAGAGGAGCATGAGGGAGGACCTCCGAACTGAACCACTATTTGTTGGTACTCTCATAAAGCTGCACACAAATGTGCAAAAGAAGGATACTTCATGAGGGTGAACTTCTCTTGCCAAGGCCTTTGTAAGTTTGCTATGAAGACCTTTTGTACATCCGAATCAGGCAATGGATACGATATTTGTGAGAAGAGTGGTTGGTACCATGCTATAAAGTCTGTAATATTCTCATTGTCCCCTTGTTTACACTGAACAAGTTCTGAGAAGGTCATCTTCGATTTGATGTTGGCTTGGAACTGTCGCAAGAACTGGCTCACAAGCTGATCGAATGTGAAGATGGAGTTATCGGGCAAAGAACAGTACCAATCCAGTGTTATATCTTTGAGGGATCAGGTAAATATTTTAACCATCAATGCATCATGATGGGAGAAATTTGTGCACAAGGCATTAAAGGCGGACACATGTGTTTGTGGGTCCCCTTTACCACTATATTTCTCAAATTTCAAAATCTCCATTCCTTGCAAGAAAGGGGTGTCTAGGATTGCAATCGACAATGGGCTGTGTTGGAAGAAGGGTTGGAAGATAGGCTGGGCTAAAGCCTAGGAAAGGTTTGCCAACTGGTTTTGCATCTTCCCCATATTCTAAAGAAGGGTATTTAGAATAGGGTTGTTAGATGACATAGGACTGCTGGAACCACTACCAGGGTCATTGCCAGAATCACCACCAATACCACCACCACTGATGTGACCTCCGTCGGTGCCAAAACCATTATCACCACCAGAGCCGCCACCAGTGTGACTTCCACTAGAGCCACTGCTAGAGCTGAAGCCACCACCATGATTTCTACTAGCACTGCCTCCGCTAATGCAACCTCCATTTCTGAACTTTTTGCCACCAAATCCTCCACGCATCATTCCACCAAATCCTCCACCATCGAAGGCGATACAAGGGGTGAAGTGGAAACCCAAAGGGTTTCTGTTTACTTTGACAATATCTAAACTTTCAGAAGTAGAATGTATATTGATTGAGGGGACCATGTCAGTCATATACATGGATATAGGAGGCATTGACATCTCTAGCTTCCTCTCGCATTCCTCAAAGAGGCTACCTCGTATCAAGTGACCAAAGTTTGAGGGGGCACATGCTTCAGCTAGACCGACGAGACTAGCTAAGAGTTATACACCTATCCAGTATTTTTCCACCATGTATCTTATTTCACTCATCACCTTAGCAGCCCTAGCCAACTTTAGATTGCCTTCCAAGTGATTTTCTAATGCACCTAACCCCTTTACTGAGGCTAATGACGTACTGGGAAGGGACATGGACTACCTCATGCTCGTCTACAGATGAGGAGGTTAGTGATGCAGGAGGAGTAGGGACGTGATCAGTCTCATCAAGAAATCTAGATTCACCTCGCGCTACGTGGTCTTATGTAGATAGACCAACCATAGACCCAGAGAAAAGGTCGGTAGTGAAGTTAGAGGAGACCTTGGTCTTGTCCATTGGAAGGTGTCGTAGATTTCTTCTAACAATATGCCCAAAGGTCGTAGACTGGGTTGTGAAGCTCATAAACTTTCACAACACACTAGGGTACAATGATCAAGAGGTAGATGAGAAAAAGTTCAGGATTTTGACAAATCGATAGACGTTGGTTCATGTCCGGTTCACCAAAAATGTGAGAGAGGGGGACCACCCACTGCAAGGCCCCAGGTCATGAAGGGCCAAGAGCGGAAAGGCTTCCCTAACCCACCTCAGTTTAAAGAATAGTTAGGATGATGAGGATGAGAATGATGAGGATTATGCATCTTTCGATCACTCTGCAATCCTGAATCTTGGAAGGAGACTAGATGAATCGGCCTTTAGAGTTAGATTCATGTCTCATACAGCTCTTTGTCTAAGGATGGAAGTGTAATTCCAAGGCGATAGCGCAGCGCGTTGGCATCTCACAGGTGCATTGGCGTCCGTACGGCCAAAGAACCAAAAAGACAGAAATCACACTCATAAGGAGAGACTACCAACCTAGTCTAGAGATGGTTAAGGGTATGTGCAGAATCATCATGGAAAAAACAGGCCATTAAGTGGCAATAAAATTCAAAAAATCAGAGTTAGGCAACTTGATTCAAAAACTTGAATAAGTTATCTATATTATTTCAAAAATATGTAAAAATAGAATATGTAGCAAATTGAATGTAGTTTCTAAACTACTAGGTTTATTTAAAAAAAATAAAAATCTATTTGGTGAAAATTCAAAATTTCAATGCAATAGTACTTAAATTTCAAGGAAAAAATAATAAGTAGGTGTCTGTCTGACCACCCTCACCACAATAAAATGATAGTATTTTATATATAAGTAGGGGACTCATGTATCGATGTGATGCATAATTTTTTTAGATTTTTTTCCAAGTAAATAATTAATTATGAATTTTTTATTACAAATTTTAAAAAATATAAAAATGCGTACATCTAACCACCTTAACTTGATTAAAACTTCATGAAATTCAATTTATTTTTTTAATCCCATATTATGCGAACCATAGAATTTGAAACATGTTTCGGATTCAAAAAATGTGATACCATTTGAAAGCTATAGATGTGTTTCAATCAGCCTATCAATTAGAACTTTAGTCGTAATTCAAATAGAAAATGAATAATAATAATTTATTAAATTCAAAGTAAAGCATAATTTATATTGGTGGAAATTTGAGAATCTCCTTTAAAAACCCTTTTTGTTTCGTCAGCCACATGGGCCATCATATCACTTAGATATCGCCAATTTTTGGCCCATCATGATCCTGCACATACCTTTAAAGTGATAAAACGAGATTAAGTAAAGAGAAATGCAAATACGAATATGATAAAGGAAATGTATTACCACTAAGGTGACGAAGACGATCTTGCACAATGCTCTCTTCGTCAGCTCGCTCCAAGTTCTCTCCACCTGCACATAATAAAGGGAGAAATTGTTGGGGTTGTATAGGGGCTTGCCTCAATCAGACCCCCATCTTGGTGTTTCCAACTCCACGAACAACCAAGTTTGGAATAGTAGAAATAGATGATAAAAAAAAAGAAATTGCAAGCTACATAACACAAAACACAACAAGCAATACATGCTTACTCAATTGAAAGAAAAAGGAGAGGTTGTTGGAGCTTACTGCCTCCATCCAAAGCACTCAAGGCTCATGGAGGAGTGAACGAGAGGGACACAAGCCTCTGTTGCCATGGTGTTTGTCTATGCTCGCCTTGTTGGAGTGATAGAGTAGTGGATTGCTACAATGGAGTGAATGGTGTTGCTGCAAAGCTTGGAAATGGATGCAAAATGGTGGAGAAAATGCTCAAATGATCTTGCAAACTTCTCTCAAACTTCTTCTTCCAAAAAGCTATGGATGGAAGAGTGAAGATTATGAAGAGATGGATGAAAAATGACCATATTCGGGTCGACCAGCCGAAGAGGGACATTACTCTTCGACTTAGAAAAAAAAATGTAATGCCTTTACATCTAGCAAGTGATGAAGACCTTACAAGCTAAAGAAAATACAATTCCCTTACCCACCAACTGCCACTGAAAGAACTTTACAAATACTTTTAAACCAAGGACTGCTTACATTACCACCTATAAGAGAAGGTTGATCTCCAAATCCTAAGAACACAAACAAATCACATTGTCGATATCACAGAGTTATTGGACATAGTACTAACGAGTGTCGTGCATTACAACAAATATTTAAAAAGTTTGATATCATAGAAATAGTCCCTTAAATCGTGTGTCTCCATTCCTTACCATGTAATAGTTGTAGAATCATCACATTTTCACTATTACATGTTTTACAATAATTGCAAATCATTTCAATAGGCAAGGAGCATGTTCCCATCACCTACCTCAGCTCATTCTTGTCTTACACTAAGTGGGGGGCAAGAAGTAGACATCCTTATCCTAGTAATTTATTTTTCATTGTCCCTTTAGCTAGGTTGACTCACATGTACCTTACTAGCCTAGGTGTTGCCACAATAGTGTGTCTCACTTCAGGGACATGTTGATTTTTGCCTAAAATCACATTTTTTAGAAAAGCTAATGATTTTAGCCTTGATAGGTTCCATTTAAATGGTTTTAATTGCAAAGGGATAGATAAGACCCCCTTAGATCCAACCCCCTTGAATAGAACCCCTCTAGTATTAAATCATACCCACAATGGAGTCTCCTTTGCACCTATCAAAATGCTAGCCAAAAACATGTTTTTTTTACCTTTTTATTGATTAAATAATGTCATTTAGAAATGATTTGTTGTAAGATTGTAGCCCTTTAAACTAGCTTTCCAACAAGTATAGTTTTGATATGTGTTTTAATATTATCTTGTTTTTAATTTTTTAATTTTTACTAAACATAGGTTTTTCTTTTAATATCAAGATCTATGTTCTACAGAGGTGGAAAAATAGTAAAACATTGTAAAAAAAAATCAAAAAATACTCTTCCCCTAGGTATTGATGTCTTTGTTTCACTAAAAAAAGAAAAATTGGATTTTTATATATACACAAGTTAAGTTGTATGACACACATGCATGTCCAAATCATAGTTATAGTGACTTCAAAAAAGAATTAGAAAAGATATATGCAACAAAAAATTATGAAAAAATATCCTTTCCCTAGATATTGATGTTGAGAATCTATATTTCAATAATTAAAATTTAATTTTTAATAAAAAAAAAGTTTTGTACGACACAAACATTACTTTCTGAAAATTTTGTTTTCTATTTAAAACTAGTTATTAAAACAAATGTTGAAAGATTCATGATTTATTTCATTTTAAAAATATATATATATATATTTAAAATCTACACATAAATTGCCACAAATCACTAGTTTGCATCATCTTCTAATTCTTAATGGTTTAGCTGCTATAGGTCTTAGAAGATGAAGATTCAGTTAAAAATATTGATGTAAATGTCCATCTTGGGCAAAAAGTGAGACATAGTATTGTGATTTCACCCATTTTTTGCATTGTTTTCTTTTTCATTTTCTTTTGTGTGATGGTATGTGTGTAATGTGATCCCCCATGGCATTATGTTTTATCTCTCTCTCTCTCTCTCTCTCTCTCTCTCTATCTCTCTACAACATTCTTCTATTTGTACCTACATTCTTCTTTATGTTGTAAATATTTTTTCTTTTCCTTTATCTTTATCTTTATCTTTATCTTATGTTTTCCTTTTGGGGATGACACAAGGCATCGAGAAATTCATGTCTCTTCCATGTTGACCCAAAATCTTTTCCTTTTATCTTTTCTTTGTCTTGTGTTTTCCTTTTGGGGATGATGCAAGGCATCACAACATTCATGTTTCTTTCATGTTGACCCAAAAAAAATTTCTTTGTTTTCGCTCTCTTTATGTCATTCTTCTAGTTCTATGTGTATTTGAGGAATGATGATAGTTCCGAGCTCTCTAAAATCATTGTAGCAAGAACATACTAACCTCAAATCCATAAATCTCTTATGTTTGTTTGGTTTTTCATTTTGGGGGCAACCCCTCTTCTCTTTTCTTATGTACATGACGTAGCTTCATTTAGAAACATATGACTTAGCGTAGGGCTTTCCAAATTAGCTCTTGTGTCTTCTTTATTGTTAGCATTTATCATTTTCTACTTTAAAGTAATTGCTCACAGCATGGTGTTTAACAATTTCTTTAAAGTGGGGGCATACATTGACATTTTTCTTTTTCATATTTCATGATGTAGTCTCTTTACTTCATATGATGTGTCTTTTTCTTTGTGGTGACATTAGGTGTGATGTCCTTCTAGAACATGATCTCTCTTAGCATATTATATCCCTCTTAGTGGTTTGATGTGACACACTACACCCCCTAAGTTGTGAATCTTCTATTCTTTGATTGATCATTTCTTGGAGACATTAGGCACAATGTTCCCTAAGTTAAGACCTCACATGAACTAAGTGAGACTCCTTTGAACATTCTTTATTGTTGCATTTGCACTTTTTGGTTATATGGCCACCTTGCATAGTGCACTTTGCATGCATGTGGAGCTATCAAGATTGTTTGCTCATGAGTTCCAAGCATATGAATCTATGATTGCCTCATGAAGTTTGAAGTTCATTTTTGTGTTGCACCTTATCAAAGTTATCGGGAGGTATAACATTGGTATGGTTTGTCGGGAATCCCAACCGACACATGACTTTACCATAGCCACTCGCTTGTGAGTGTGAGCGCATACCGGCCATGTGTGTATGTGTCTCACCTCTTTTGGATCCTCACCTAGTGGATAGCCTAAAGTTTCATTTTCTTAGAATGAGCATGCATTTTTTAGATAAACAACCTAGATTTGATCCACATCGCAATGGAAAAATGATCAAAGCTTGATTCGACCCTATTTTTCTTTCTATTTTTCTTTTCTCTTTGTCTTTGACAATGTATGCTTGTGCCTTAATGATGCTCTTTATCAAGGTATGTGCAGGATCATCATGGAAAAAACAGGTCCTTAAGTGGCGATATAAATTCAAAAAATCAGAGTTAGGCAACTTGATGTAAAAATTTGAATAAGTTATCTATATTATTTCAAAAATATGTAAGAATAGAATCTGTAGCAAATTCAATGTAGTTTCTAAAATATTAGGTTTTATCTTTTTTTAAAAGATCTATTTGGTGAAAATTTGAAATTTCAATGGAGTAGTACTTCAATTTTATGGAAAAAATAAGAAGTACGTGTCTGTCTAACCACCCTAACCAAATTAAAATGATAATATTTTTTTATAAGATTTTATATATAAGTAGAGGACTCATGTCCCGATGTGATGCATATTTTTTTGCAATTTTTTTCCAAATAAATAATTAATTATGATTTTTTTCTTACAACTTTTAAAAAATTTAAAAATTTGTATGTCTAACCACCTTAACTTGGTCAAAACTTCATGAAATTCAATTATTATATTTTTAATACTATAGTATGCAAAGCATAGAATGTGACGCATGTTTCGGATTGAAAAATATTATACCATTTGAAAGCTATAGATGTTTTTCAATCATCCTATCAGTCAAGACTTTAGTCATAATTTAAATAGAAATGAATAATAATTATTTATTAAATTCAAAGTAAAGCATAATTTATATTGGGTGAAAGTTGAGAATCTCCTTTAAAAACCCTTTTTGTTTCATCAATTTTGGGTAAAAAAAAGTCGTCACCCACATGGGCCATCATATCACCTACATATCGTCACTTTTTGGCCCATCATGATCCTGCACATACCCATCATTTTCATGTGTGTTATTTTGTGTCTATGTTGGTTTTCCATGGGATCTTGATCTTGGGGGATTGATCATCCCTCTTGATTGTTGGTATCCCATCTTATTAGCATTGGTGCATTTGGACCCCTCTTGAAGTGATTTCATCTACTTTAGTGTGAGTTTGAATCAAGTTCATCCTCTCACTAAAGTGGGGGCTAAATGTAGTGTCAAAAAATGTCATCGGTGACATTTTCATACTTGTTTGGGCCCTCCTTATAAAATTGAGCTTAATATTGCCTTGACTTAGTGGTGTAATGTGTTTAACACACTCACATTAGGTCTTGGGTCCTTATAAACTAGATAAATTTAATCATACCTTATTTAGAGTGTTGTGGAGTATTGTAACCCACTTTCAGACTTTTCTAGGGTTTTCATTAATAATTGGGCTTCTTTATTTTGTAATTGGTCTTATTTTGCATCAATAAGCCTCATTTAATGCATCTATTCAAGGATGATCCCAACACAAATCAACATCCAATAATAATTCAGGTGTTTCTAAGTTTTGTGGCCCAAATTTGATGGTATGGGACTCACACGTTGGGTGTATGGGTCCCACCTAGGGTTTTGGGTCCCAATTTGGATTTCACACCTTTCTAAGCATTTTTTAAAATGGTCCCATAATTTATGCCTAATGAGACTCATATGCCACCTTGGGTGTATTAGTCTTGTGTGGCCCAAAATCAAAATTAATTCAAATTCTTGGCAAGATTTTATCCTCCTAAATCTTATGCCGGCTTGTAGTGTTGTAATTTCAATTTTTTTTGCATAATTAAGTATAAATAGAAGATTCTTTCACTCTTTTTGACCTAAGACTTTTGTGAGACCATTCATAATAGCAAGTTTGAGTTCACAAGAGCATTCAAGGGTATAGTATCAATTGTTTTAGAGCATTATTCAAGCATCAAGCATCATGTCAAAGTCATCGTGCATCATGTTTGTTTTGGAGCTAAAAATTATGATATAGGGTTTCATGATTCAAATTAGCATTCTACTCAAGATATATTTTGTCCAAGCAAGAGTCAAGAGCTACATCCATTGGAGTCACTTCAAACATGTTTGCAGCACTTTATTGCTAAAGTTTGGTAAGTTGCAACATCTTATTTTGTTCATTCATCATTCTCCATTCCTATTTAATTTCATTTCAAGGTTTGATTACCAAAATGGGGTTTGACCAAGGCAAACCCCTTTTCACTAACAAAACAACATTTTTCCCTCTCTTTAGTGTGTGATTTGTAGGTAAATAGGTTGAAGACACATTAAAGAGAAAATTTGGATAAAGTTGTCAAAGTGTTCAAAGTTATCAATGTGGCTATCTTGCATTGGAGATCATTGGAAGACTTCTACAGGTTGCAAATCAAGATTTTGGATCTGGAAACCAATTAGGAAGGACAGAGCAGAAATTGAAGACCAGATTCAAACCTTGAAGTTCCATACAACCCTAACTAGACTGATACACTAGTTCTAGTGTATGAGTCCTAGTTTAGGTCATTTTCTAAATTTTTACAATTTTAGATAGCCATTTTCTAGATTCTAGTTTCTGCATAGAAACCCAGATCTAGGACTAAATTGCCTAGCTTGGTGTATGAGTCCCAACAAGCTTTAAAATAAGTATTTCCAATATTTCAGGCCCTCATTTAGTCATCTTTATATTTCCAGGTACACACATTTCATCTTATAAATTTTTGTTTTGATTTTCATACATTTTTAGGTCATCTAGTTAAAGATTGCATTTTATTAGGGTTAAGCATTACATATTACATTTCATTAGTCTTTCCAAGCCCTAGCTTTGTGGTGAACCCCTCATTAGTTTACAATCAGATCCTAGGACAACCCTATTGCAAGATTTTTTTCTCTTTTGCATACTTGAGGTTGAGATCTCTAGGGTTTTTCCTTGAATGAGAGTGAGGAAGATTGTTGGTTTCTATCTCCCAAGTATAGAATTCCACCTCCACACAATTTTTCCCTTTCACCTCCTTATATGTTTTTCCTTTGGATTTTAATATCAGCTATTTTATGTAACTCTTTCAATTTTATAGATTAATATAATTTAAGGGAGAGGAGCTAGTAGTTGACCACACCAACTTTGCGCTTCTCAAAATTCTCTGTCAAAATTTTAAATCACTCCCATTTTTTTACAGTAGCTTACTTAGAAAGTCCCTTGCATATAACCAAGGTTTTAGGGCCACATCAGTATGCTTTATGTAGATGTGTCCGAAAAGGCCTAAAAAAAAGTGAAACCAATACTCATCCACTAAATCATGTTTTATTAGCATGTTGATGTGACATCACATGATTTGTTGCTTTTTAGATCTAAGGAATACATTTTATTCAATTATGAGTAGTCATCATCAACACTAACAATTTTAAAATCATAATTATTGGTCCAATATTGTTCATAAAGGACCAAAGAAGCCAAGCAAAACAGTTATAGGATACTTGAAATAAGGTCAAACTTTAACCTCGGGACATCCCAGAAAACTAGCAAAGCAGATAAAGCAAAAAACCACTGACAAGGGTCGCTTATAACTTAAGCACACCATTTCTTACGATGCAGTTAATTATGTAAGACCTGAAGAATACTGAACACCTGTAGATGGCAACCAAGAATTTCCTTGTATGAATTGACCCACAGTAAACCGGCTTGCTCCCCCTGGTGTCTTGATGACATGGTAGCCCCGCCATTTTACTCTATTTGCTGTATGAGCACTGGGGCCTTTATTCATGTATTCTCCATAATAGAGCGTGTTCAATGCAAAGTTTCCGGCCCATTCAGACCAACCGGCGGGCTGAATGAGATCGTCCAGGTAAGACTGCATTATTACAGTACGAGAATATTCCCTCCATGGCCTTCCCATATAAGCCTGGAACGACCTCTTCACGGCAGCTAAGGCAGGGTCTGCTGTCAGCCTGCATTTGTGTATGGAGATGCCGGTGTTCTGATTTGGGTCTTCTCTTCCTTGAGCGGTGTAAATTATTTTCTGTTTTGGTAAAGGTTTACGGGCCACGAGATTACAGTTCTGTAGAACCACTGCCGCATTGCCAAAGATGAAGTCTACAGTACCATGGATGTCACAATCGCGGTAAAATTGGCGAAGGGAGTGGACGTAAAGGGTGTCCTGGAAGCCCTTAATGCTACACCTGTAGAATGCCGACAGATCTGATCCTACGCGAAGGGCCACCGCCTGGTGTTTGGCTGCTCCTGCCGTGTTCTGGAAGGTCATGTCGCGGGCGATGAATTGCTTCCCTGTCACAGCTGCATTTCATTCCAAATTACAGGATTCAGTTTCTGTTACGGCTAGATTAAAAGAGAAAACGAAATTATAGGTTAGAATTTAAGAAATATCTAGATGAAATTGTGATGTAGGAATTAATGAAATTGTTGTGTTTACAAATAAAGGCCGTCTACATTATCATGGAAAACATAAGATCGATGGTGATATAATCCTGTCATACCTCTGTTTTATCATCAGCAGTTAACTTTGAAGTCCCACCAAAGCACAAAATTAAAATAACTCACGAGGTGTACTTATGAAAGTACCCAGCTTAAGTTTATGGCTTTGATGCTTGTGATACGATGTGATCGTTATTTCTGAATATATAAAGTTATTATGTTAGAGAGATATTTTATAGTGGTAGTACAAGTTTTGTGTGGTGATTGTGTGTATTACAATTAGCTATTGCATCTTGGTGTGCAATGGGTATGCCGAAGAGGTGTGGAAGAGAGAGAAGGGGTAAGGAGATAGAGGTAGAGAGGAAGATGGAGATGGAGGAGAGGGGTATAAAAAGAGAAAGAGATGAATACATAAAGATGGAAGAGATAAATATTCGAAGAGGGAGAGGGAGGGAGAGAGATAGATAAACATAAAGGGGTAGAGAGAGATTTAGAAAGAGGTAGGAAGTCATATAAAGAAAGGTAGATAGGAAGAGATATATGGGTAGAAAGAGGTATCAATAGAGGTTTTGGAATAGGGAGGGGGACAAAGTGGGAGGGAGATGGATGGATAGAGAGAGGGAGACATTTGTAGAGAAAGAGGGGGAGAGAGGAAAATAGAGATAGATAAAGAGATAGAGAGAGACAGACAGATAGAGACATATAAACAGAGAGAAGTAGAGATAGATAATTGGAGATGGAGAGAGAGAGAGATAGAGAGAAAGAGAAATAGGAAAAAAAAGAGAGAGATAGAGATATATGAAAAGAGAAAGGGAGAGAGGTAAAGATACAGAGATAGATAACCAAGATAAGGGCTTCTATCTTTATCTCTATCTTATCTCTCTTTCATTCTTCCTCTTTCTCTCTCTTTCTCTTTCTTTCTTTTTGTTTATATTTGTCCACCCTTTGATGTATTTTATATCTAATATATATTATTAAATACAAATATAATATAGATTTTATGCATAACTTAAATAAAATATATATAAATGTTAAATATATAACATAGTTAATATGAATTTATAATTTTATTATATAATAATATTTTTAAAGTGAATTTAATAATATATATTATGTTGGGATGAAGTGGATTGATTGGCTAAAGCATCATGTTGCAAACAAGAGGTAGGAAGTATAATTAAATTACATAAATAATGATTTAAAATATATTATATGTATTTTATTTATTTATTAAATATATTAAATATGTATTCTATTTATTTATTAAATATATTAAATATGTACTCTATTTATTTATTAAATATAATACAGTAGTTATAATTATTATATATGTTATTTTATTATTCAATATTAATTTTGTAATATTGTATTTCTTGAATATATAATATAATTTACATATATTATAATAAAATATATTATATGCATTTTATTTATTTATTAAATATAATAAAATAACTATAACTATTAAATATGTTATTTTATAGTATGAATATTATACCTTTAATTTCTATCTAATCAACATATATTAGAATAATTGTATTATATGTATTTTTTATTTATTAAAAATAATGAAAAAAATATAATTATAATTTCAAGATAATTAAATATATTATATAACAAACATATTATATGCATTTTTATTTAATAAATAAGTAAAATAATTAACTATTATAGGTTGATAATAATATATAATATAATAATATACTTTTTAATCTCTAAAATATATATAATATATTTATATATATTATTGAATAACATAAATTATATATTATAAATAATTATAAATAAATATATAAATATATTATATAAATAATTACGATAAATATTATAATGTCAATATAAATTTTTGAATTAAATTCATTAAAAAATATTGTGTAAATAAATATAAAATCATAAATAAACAAAAATTAAAATAAAAATAATAATATATTATAATTTATAAAAGTAAAATGTTTAATTTAAATATTAAATACTTAGTTTAAATATAACTATAATATAATCATTAATAAAATCTTACAAATGTATAATAAATATAATATATAAAATATATTAAAGTAAATTGTTATTATATATTATAAGATAATCATTAAGAAACATTATTAAAATATTAAAATGCGAATAAATATAATATATAAAATTATAATTAAAATAAATTATTTATATGCTAAATTGAAATTAATTATATATATTATAGTATTATAATATAATAATTATTCAAATAATTACTAATATTTTTAAAAAAAATTAAACATAATTTATTATTTTAAGACTTATTTAAACCCTTAAAAACAAAAATTTATACAAACCAAAACCGATTTCCAAAACAATGTTTAACTCCTCATTCGCATTGTCTAAAGGGGTACTGGAATGTTTAACGTTGAGTGAATTTTTTTTTCCCCTGTGCAACACTTTCCGGGTTCACACTTTGTAATTGCTCGAATGGTGTAATGTGACAAATGATAGGATGAGGTAAAATGGACACTGAAGCATAGATAAAAACAGTAAAAAATGTCAGAATGGATGAAAATACCATAATGTATCAAACGATATAGGATCGTTGATAGGCAATCCTAGTTTGGATAACTCATATAGAATGCCTTTTGGCATAATAATTAATATATATTTAAAAAAATAAAATTATAAAATTAAAAATATTTTAAATATATCTATTTAAAAATATTAAGAAATATAATGTAGAATATTTTATTTCAGAAAAGTTATTTATTACATTGATATTTTTTTGTTTTTTTGTTTTATTCGATTTTTTGTTTTATTTTATATTTATATATTTTATTTCTATATTTAATTATATTGTTTATTTTTATTTTATTTTTTGATATTTAAAAAACTAATGTCAATCAAGTTAGGGCCTTAATTTGATGGACATGTGTATATTTGTCATAAAATACAATTAATTTTTTTGGTAGATTATATTTGTGAAAAAGAAGATTTTGTAAAGTATTACAAATTATATAGAATAAGAGTTAAATATACATCTAAATTATAACATGCATTTTAAAATAAGACATGTCTTAACATTTTAAGACCAACTTTTACAGAGATAACTTCACAAATTATTTTTGACAAGTTCCACGACAAATTGAATCTCCTCTCATCTATGTTTTATGCTTCTTGTTGTAAACATATCGACCATAACTAAAATATAGAAATAAATATAGAACAAATTACATATATATTTTATTTTGATTTGTTAACAATAAATAAAATAGCCATCATAAAATAATTATTACTTTTATTTAGTAGAAAAGTTATTATTTATTTTTATAAAACATAAAAAAAAAATCAATATATATTGATAATTTGTAAATGAATCTATCAAAAGATAAACATATAATTATATATTATTTTAAATAAAAAGCAAAATAAAAAATATATATTAAGATTTATCAATGACAATTTTCCAAAATAAAATTATGCTGTATACAAAATTAAAATAGCCTTCAAATAAAAATAAAGAAACACATATTAAATAAAAACACTAAAGCATTAATTAAACACTCTGTCAATAGAAATTAATATATCTTTATAGATTTTAGATAAATATATATAAGATATCCACACTCTATATAATCTAACTTTAAAATGGCTAATGATGAAGTTGCATTTTCTTAGTATCATATAATCTCATTATATCAAGCCTCATAAATCTAAGCATCTTTAATGCAATGAAAAAGGAAATGATGATGACACCAAAGTTAAACAATTTTAGTACAATTCCACATAAATTTTCTAAAATTAATTATTGAAAATATTTCTATAATACCTTGACTCTACCTAGAAGAATCATCGGGCATAGCTTAAATCGTTCCATTATGATTTACATTAATATTTTTATGAAAACTAAGATATTTACTATTAATATGTATAATAAATGGTAGATTTTTTTAAACTATTTATATTAAATTTTAAAAAACTAATATTTATATATTATAGTTTAAATTCTTATAAAATATAAATAGGTTGAAATGAATTTACACTATTTTGCTTAACATTAAATTATTAAAATTGTAAATAAATAATAATGTAAATAATTAATTTTAAGTGTTAAAATAAATATATATGAATTAAATTTTTTATATTGGTTATTTTGATTTTTAGTTTAGTCTAAGTTCAAAGAGATCATTTAGGAGATCTTTTCTCAATGGTTTCATCGCTGAGTTGAGTTCATTATCGGAGACCTTAGTCTCCAAAGTATTCTCACCTTATTTAAACGCATGAAGACAATGGTTCAATGAAGGCCCACAACAAGCAAGCACAACAATCCAACAAAGGCACACATCCCACATGCATGTTAGTCCATCATAGATGCATGGCTTGTAACTTCAATGATCCAATGAGAGTTTGAACCTTTATGACTGCCACAAAAGTGTTATGACTTGACCATTGCACTACGCCCTTATTGAAATACATAAGTTAACTAATTTAATACATAAGATATAAATAAGTCGTAAAAAACATAAAATTATATTTAATACTATA